>ONZH01025225.1:0-135518 GCA_900303285.1 Rhinella marina
AGTGGGACCGCACATTCAGATCACGGACCCATTCACTTGAATAGGGGTCCGCAACGCAAAAAAGTAGTGCATGCACTACTTTTTTTGTGCGGAGACATGGCCAGAAACACCACGGAAGCACTCTCATGGTGTAGGGGAAAAAATATATATAAACCTTTCAACTGTATGTACACTAATGCCAGAAGCCTGACTAATAAAACTGGTGAACTGGAATTAATGATGTGTGAGGAGGACTATGACATAGTGGGAGTAACTGAGACATGGCTGGATGATACCTATGACTGGGCAGTTAACGTACAGGGTTACAGTCTGTTTAGAAAGGATCGCCAAAACCGGAGAGGGGGAGGGGTCTGCCTTTATGTAAAGTCTTGTCTAAAGCCCACACTCCGGGAAGATATAAGTGAGGGACATGAACATGTGGAGTCACTGTGGGTAGAAATAAATGGAGCCAAAAACAATAATAAAATACTAATAGGACTTTATTATAAACCACCTAATATACCAGAGTCCACAGAAAATCTACTTCTAATTGAAATAGACGAGGCGGCAAAACATAATGAGGTCGTTATTATGGGGGATTTCAACTACCCAGATATAGTATGGGAAACTGAAACCTGTAAATCTCATAAAGGAAACAGGTTATTGGAAATAGCCAAAGACAATTACCTTTCCCAACTGGTTCAGGACCCGACTAGAGGGACGGCCATACTGGACTTAGTATTAACCAATAGACCTGACAGAATAACAGATGTGCAGGTCGGGGGACACCTGGGAAATAGTGACCATAATATAATAAACTTCCAACTGTCATTCAAAAGAGCGTTTCTTCAGGGAGGAACAAAAATACCAAACTTCAAAAAAGCAAAATTTAGTCAACTAAGAGAGGCCATAGGCCTAACTAACTGGGACAAGGTCCTCAAAAATAAAAATACAGCCACAAAATGGGAGATTTTTAAAAGCATCCTAATATCTAATTGTGAGCGGTACATACCTTATGGGAATAAAAGGTTAAGGAACAAGAAAAAAACAATGTGGATAAATAGAGCTGTAAAGAAAGCAATAAATGACAAACAGAAAGCATTTAAATCACTAAAACAGGAGGGGAGCGAGGAAGCATTGAAAAACTATAAGGAAAAAATAGAATATGTAAAAGACAAATAAAAACAGCCAAACTAGAGACCGAGAGATTAATCGCCAAAGAGAGTAAAACTAACCATAAAATGTTCTTTAATTATATAAATGGTAAAAAGTATAAACCTGAAGGTGTCGGCCCCTTACAGAGTAATGAGGGGGGCGTTGCAGAGAGCAATGAGGAGAAAGCAAAGCTACTAAATATCTTTTTCTCCACTGTATTCACTGAGGAAAATAAACTGTCAGATGAAATGCAGAATATAAAAGTAAATTCCCCATTAAAAATGCCCTGTCTGACCCAGGAAGAAGTAGAGTTGCATCTTAAAAAGATTAAAATAGACAAATCGCCAGGACCGGATGGCATACATCCCCGTATCCTAAGAGAATTAAGTAATGTCATCGCCAGACCCTTATTTCTGATATTTAAGGACTCTATACTGACAGGGAGCGTTCCACAGGATTGGCGCATAGCAAATGTGGTGCCAATATACAAAAAGGGTCCAAAAACAGAGCCCGGGAACTATAGGCCGGTAAGTTTAACATCTGTCGTGGGTAAACTGTTTGAGGGTTTTCTAAGAGATGCTATCTTGGAGTACTTCAATGAAAATAAGCAAATTACTCCATATCAGCCTGGCTTCATGAGGGATCGGTCGTGTCAAACCAATTTAATCAGTTTCTATGAGGAGGTAAGTTCTAGACTGGACCGCGGCGAATCAATGGATGTCGTATATCTGGACTTCTCCAAAGCATTTGACACGGTACCACATAAAAGGTTAGTATATAAAATGAGAATGCTTGGCCTGGGAAAAAATGTCTGTATTTGGGTAAGTAACTGGCTCAGTGATAGAAAACAGAGGGTGGTTATTAATGGTACATACTCAGATTGGGTCACCGTCACTAGTGGGGTACCACAGGGGTCAGTATTGGGCCCTATTCTCTTCAATATATTTATTAATGATCTTGTAGAAAGCTTGCACAGTAAAATATCAATTTTTGCAGATGACACTAAACTGTGTAAAGTAATTAATACAGAAGAGGACAGTACACTGCTACAGATGGATCTGGATAGACTGGAGGCTTGGGCAGAGAAGTGGCAGATGAGGTTTAACACTGACAAATGTAAGGTTATGCATATGGGAAGGAATAATGCAAGTCACCAGTACATACTAAATGGTAAAATATTAGGTAACTCTGACATGGAAAAGGACCTAGGAATTTTAGTGAACAGCAAACTAAGCTGTAGAAACCAGTGTCAGACAGCTGCTGCCAAGGCCAATAAGATAATGGGTTGCATCAAAAGAGGCATAGATGCCCATGATGAGAACATAGTCCTGCCACTTTGCAAATCACTAGTCAGACCACACATGGAGTACTGTGTACAGTTCTGGGCTCCTGTAAACAAGGCAGACATAGCAGAGCTGGAGAGGGTTCAGAGGAGGGCAACTAGAGTAATAACTGGAATGGGTGGACTACAGTACCCAGAAAGATTATCAAAATTAGGCTTATTCACTTTAGAAAAAAGATGACTGAGGGGAGATCTAATAACTATGTATAAATATATCAGAGGTCAGTACAGAGATCTCTCCCATGATCTATTTATCCCGAGGACTGTGACGAATTTGAATTAATTATGAAACTGAGTGCAATGACAACTAGAAAAAAGGCCATATCAAAATGTTATAAGATTATTTTTGTTAGGGTCCTTGCACACGACCGTATGCTCTCTGAGACCATGCGGTCCGTGAGCAGGCCATATGTCCCGGAGCGGCATAGATCGTGCGCACGGGAGTGCACAGCATCATAGATTAAAATGATGCTGTGCATGTCGGGCCGCCCGCGGGACTATTGTCCTGCACTCATATGATCTTATGAGTGCGGGATAATAGTCCCGCGGGCGGCCCGACGTGCACAGCATCATTGTAATCTATGATGCTGTACGCTTCCGTGCACACGATCTATGCCGCTCCGGGACATATGGCCCACTCACGGCAGAAGAGCCCTTAATCATTCCGATAGATTTCATTTTCATAAATGGTCCAAGAAGACAGAGGGTCTCGACAGGAAGCTGTAGGACAGTATCCTGTGGGATATTTCACGGGTCTCTAGGAATGAAAATTATAAGATGGTGTAGTTTAATATAGTTCACCGACTTTACTATTCCCCTATGATGTTGAGAAACATTGGAAAATGGCAGGACTCAAATTGCCCAAGATGTCCTTTTACAACGGCATCATTTTACACGTTATATGGGTATGTCCTATCATTAATAGTTACTAGTGTCAGGTCTTTGACCTTATTAACGAGAAATTCTCTGTATGCCTAAAACTCAACCCCATTTCTGCCATTTTTGGTTGTATGCTTGGTGCAAATGTTTCTGGTAGAAATAAAAACAAATTAAAGAGGTATTATTTTTAGCTCGACTTCCGATAGCTCGAGTATGGTTATCTGATAGAGCTCTAGATGTAAGACACCTTATTGACCTGGTTAGAAGTTATGAAAATCTATATGAGGCAAAAAAATCAACTGAGGAAGATAACAACATAGATTTAGGCCGAGGAGGCCTGAACGTTTTCCTTTTCTTTTTTTTGCTGTCTTTTTCTGCCTTTTCTCTCTCCCTCTCTCCATGCCAACCCCACTCCATTGCTCTCCCCACCTCCCATCAACTCTTTTTTTTTTTCCTGGGGTACGGGGATTGCTCCCCCGGGGTCCCTCCATACCACGCTTGGGGTAGTTTACCATAGGTATAGATAAATATTGTATTGATGACGTATCTTATATTTTTGGAAAATAAAAATAAATTAAAAAAACTGTGAACAAGACACAGCTGTTCATCAAGTTATATATTATAGATGCCAGTATGGCAACCAGGCATGAGGAACCTCTGGAAAATACCATATAGCAAATAACTGTAACATTAGAAGAGGTGATATTTTCAATTTGGGAGATTATTTTCTGTTCCAGCCTACAGTAAAGTCAATTTATATTCAGTCCCCACCCCATTTGCATGTGTTTCCTCAAAAATGTTTACTTCCCACACCCAACAAATAAAAAAAACTGTTGCTAGGTAGGATATGAAAAAAAGTTAGCCCTCAGCACTAGAGTTGAGCGAACGTGCTCGTAACGAGCACTGTACTGCTCGGATCCCCTGCGCTTGCATGGGCGCAGCCATCCGGATCTGTCCTTCTCACCCGACGGATCCGGATGCCTGCGCCCATGCGAGCGCAGGGGATCCGAGCAGTACAGTGCTCGTTACGAGCACGTTCGCTCAACTCTACTCAGCACATTTAAACTTTTGCTATACAAAAGCAGTTATTTTTCATAGATGCATTCTCTCTTATATGTGTTAAGGAATATGATGTAATTTATATTTCTTACAGGCTTACCTTATCTACTCAAGCAGTGTGGCAGCTGGGGCACAAAGTGGTATTGAAGAGTGTAAATACCAATTTGCTTGGGATCGGTGGAACTGTCCTGAGAGAACGTTGCAACTTTCCAGTCATAGTGGACTACGTAGTGGTAAGAAACTTCAAAGCTTAACATATCTAACACCTCAAAATAATTATTTTTTCTAGCTAGTCTCCCACACATATTTTTCTGTATCAGGTTTTGTTTAGTAAAACATGTTGCCTTTAAATTTGAAAATTTGGTTGAAGCATGACTGACATATATAGTTAATGAAGTATGCTCTTGAGCCATAGTTAACCATAGTAACTTGGAAAGTGATCTAAAAGGGTGCTTGAAGGTCATACATTGATTACTAAAAACTGACTGAACCTGAAGAGCAATTTTTTGGATTCAGCAAGTGTATCTGGGCTGTTTGACAATCTTAGTGGTTTCTTCCTGGTGGTGGAGTCTATTCTCACTTAAGAGTTTCTATCTTCTAAACAAATGAACTTTTTTCCATTTTAATGGAAAACTTTTTTGGTACTCTTCAAATAAACCAAGTCTTCAACATAAAATGACTGGGGTTAAGGAACCCTCAATTTCCCAAGTATCCTCTCTTCCAGACTGGAATCCTCATTCTACTGGATCTTCTACCACAGGCAGCAGCCACTATGAAACTGGTTCTTCTTCTCCAGTCTGGAGCCTTCATTTCAACAGGATCCTCTTTTCCAGACTGGAATCTCAATACAACCGGACTCTCTTATCACGTCTCCAGATTCCATTACCACCGAATTATCCACCATCTGGCTCTCTTTCAGCAGGATTCATTTCCCCAGGTTAGAGTTTTCATATTTTAAGGACCATTTCTCCAACTTGTAATTTCTCCATGGTGCTTTGGCAGCTCCTTTCTGATGTAATTTTCTCAGGTGATTCTGGGCGTTTTCACTGCTTCTAATTTTCATAGACAAAAAATGTTCAACAGACCAATACTTATACTGTATAAAGATAAATAAAGATAATTAATGTACAAACCCGTCAAAAAATTAATGCCTTTACATCTTCTTTTCATTTACTCAAACCTATTATAAATACACTTCTGGATTATTATTTTTTTTTTGGGGGGTGGCGTTTATTCAGTATGTAGGAAAACTATGGTAGATTGAACAGGACTGTATCATAATAACAAACAGTCTGAAAATGGAACAATCCACCATCATAACAAGAACACCCTACTCAAACAAAAGAAAATAAAGAGAACCACAGCAAATCCAGAAACCTTGGAAAGATTTGGAGTCTTCTCTGCAACAATTCATAGATACTGTCATGTTGACCAGTTGCAAATTTAGAAGTTGATGGTACCCAAATGTGTCCCCATGTCTACAACTTCTTTTATCCAGTTAAAACTCATAAGAAATTCCAGCATAGAAGATGTTTATGGTGGCCTGCCTGACATCCATCGGACTATGGTATCAAGGAACCAAAATGGAAACAACAAGCCGCATTGAAGACAATCTTTATCAAATATTCTGTTTGGCAGTATAGTCATGATATATAGGGGAATATAAGGAAGTTGTCCTGTTCAGTAACAAATAAGTAAACTGATCAACAGCAAGACCGAAAGCAAATTGGAGACATGGTAAAATATAAAACAATTTTGTATTTTATGTCAGTATGATGATAGTTCTCATTGTGGATTTCACAACACAATATTGAAAAGCTATACTAGGACTACTCTGAAAAACTTTTACAACTCACCATCATATCCACATGTACTATAAATGGCTTGATACAGTAGTTTACAGTATTAAGAATTCCAGAAAGACAATACTTGGAAAGTGATTTTAAATTTATACATAATTGGCTAAAATAATGTAATACTGTAAATAGAAAAAGTATAATATAAAAAGTATAATTCAAAGTTATATGTTTTAATTACATTTTACATTGGGCCCTGTTTCATATCACTTTTTGGCCAAACATTTGTATATGATATTTTAGCAGCTTTTCCCACAGCAATCTGTTTGTAATTCTAATTTATTTCTGAACTAGCTGGTGGAGACTAGTTGGAAACAGGACATGGATACACAGGAGATTCTGTTCTCTCTCTGTAGTCTCTGTGTCTACACCTGTCTCCACCAACCCCTCCCTGCTTCTTCTCCTCCTCTCTTCAGAAACTTCTATGTAATCTGATCCTTCAGTGAGTAAAGGTGCATTTACACGGCCTGAGAATCCGGCAGATTATCTGGAGCAACCTTTCCAGTGTTCCCGTCAATCTGGGCATGTAAATGTGCCACTGATCACCCACTAAACGAGCGTTTTGCTCATTCATCATGTGATCCTGTCTTTCACTGATCATGGCTTCTGGGCAGCAACCATAATTCTGTATTGAGATGAGGGATCGCAATAGCAATCCCTCCTACTCATGCACTGAAGGAGATCGCTGCCGACAATTGGCCGCTCCTTCCCGACAATCGGCCACTCGGTTGGCCCCTGTAAATCCAGCTTTAGTAGCCCATCTTCAGTGACAACAGCTGTGAGCAGTGACTTCAATGTTACAGAAGAGGAGGAAGGAGCAGGAGTGGAGCCTGATAATAGAAGGAAGCATTTTTCCCTAATAGGATATATTACAAAGTTTCTTATATTCAACTTTACTATTCATTTATGGAAACAGTTACTGTTTATAAAACAGATACCAAGAGACAAACCTGTTCAAAACAAACCGATAATACGTTTGACATACTTTATTTTGATATGCAAACATATAGGCATCCAACATATGAGTCAAATGTGATTTAAATAGAGCTTGAACATAAATTTTATAGTGTATAGGTTTATTTAAAGGGATTCTGTCACCACCATTTTGCATATTAAGTTATTTATACCACTGGATTTCTCTTATCATAAGGATCCCCAAATGGTTATTGTTATAGGGCCCAGATGAAGATTTGTGGTGTAAAAATCCTTTTTTATCTACTGTCAATCACTTACATTAAGGGGCCCAAGGGGAGTTGACCATGGTTGCTGGAGCCCGGGCTCGGCGATTCCGTTGGAGCCCCGGACCGCCCACCTAATTAATATTCGCTTCACTGAGTGAAGCTCCGACGCGGCAATTGATGTACTGCGCCTGCGCAGCCCCGGACGGCACACCTAATTAATATTCACTTCACTGAGTCAGTGAAGCTCCGGCGGCGGCTGTAATCCCACGCAGGCGCAGTGCCGCGTCGGAGCTTCACTGACTCAGTGAAGTGAATATTAATTAGGTGTGCCGTCCGAGGCTGCACAGGCGCAGTACATCAATTGCCGCGTCGGAGCTTCACTCAGTGAAGTGAATATTAATTAGGTGGGCGGTCCGGGGCTCCAACTGAATCGCCGAGCCCGGGCTCCAGCAACCATGGTCAACTCCCCTTGGGCCCCTTAATGTAAGTGATTGACAGTAGATAAAAAAGGATTTTTACACCACAAATCTTCATCTGGGCCCTATAACAATAACCATTTGGGGATCCTTATGATAAGAGAAATCCAGTGGTATAAATAACTTAATATGCAAAATGGTGGTGACAGAATCCCTTTAAACACATTTCATCACTTAAAGAGTGGTATTCTATGATTAATGTAAAAAAATGAAAATCAGACATTATGTGGAACATGGCAACCACTTTCCAACAAGCTATGTTCCACACATAGATCAAGAGTTGCTCTATTCCTTGATTCATTTGCTCTTTTAGATATTCATTAGGCTATCACCTCAGGGTGCATATTCATTCTGCAGCAGCACTTTCCAGGTCATAGCTTGCAGAGGCAGATCATACTGTATGACTTCTTTTGTACCCCATATCCAATCACTTGCACTTGTCGTCTGAACCTCAAGAACATCTCCAGAATCCACCCTTTTCTTACTGTGGAAACCACCAAAACTCTTGTTGCTTTGATTCATTTTTGTCTTGACTACTGTAATACTAAACTCTCCCCCCCTTCAGTCTGTCCTAAATGTCGCAACCAGGCTCATCTATCTGTCCACCCACTACACTGATGCTACTAGCCTGTGCCAGTCATTTCACTGGGTACCCATCCACCACGGAATTCAGTTCAAACTTCTCACCCTCAAAGCTCTCCACAGTGCTGCACACTGCATACATTTCCTCCCTTATTTCAATCTACTACCTTACGCATGCTCTCCATTCTGGCAGTGACCTAAGATTAACATCCTCCATAATCTCACTCCCGTCTTCAAGACTTTTCTCGAGCTGCATCTACTCTATGGAATGCTGTGCCCTGGAATATCAGGTCAATTTCAAACTTCCCTACCTTCAAACATGCCTTAAAAACACATCCATAAAGGAGGATGAAACAGAGAAGAAGGCATTTTTTATTGAATGTCAAAAACATCAATCAGCCCTTCTAAAAAAAGATTCCACTGGTGGCATTTGAAAGATGAAACTGAGCATGTCTGACCATGCTCATTCAGCTTAGGATACTTTCACATTAGTGGCAGCCTTCTCCAGCAGGCTGTTCCGGCAGGTGGACAGCCTGCCAAATCCGTGCTGCTGGTGGCCCAGATGCTTGATAAGCCACCTCCCAACTGGAGTGAGATTGCAACTTTGCAATTGCAATTTTGTCACTTTAAAAAAAAAAGTTACAATTAAAATGACTAACCATGCCCACTTTCTTACCCATTGTTCAACTGTGGCAGGAGTAGGGTAGTTACAAAAAAATCGCAAATTTTAGTCCAAAATACTGTAAGCCAAAACTTGAAACTTCTTTTATGCCAGAATTCTGGTGCAAATTGAATTATAAATCCTCCCCACTCATAACTTTACTTTTTCTTTCTGATGGAATTACAGACTTCAAACATATGTATGATTATAGGAGAATAATAAAATAATAATTCCAATTTTGCTTTTTATTTTTGTGTTACAGCAAACCGAGAAACTGCCTTTGTGCATGCTATCAGCTCAGCAGGAGTAATGTACACACTGACACGGAACTGCAGCCTAGGTGACTTTGACAACTGTGGCTGTGATGATTCCAAAAATGGACAATTGGGTAAGACACTAATATAATGAAATAAAATATGACAATGAACGACCTTCTTGAAATTTGTTTCATGTCTGATTCGTCAAATTATTAAAAAAATTCTATTTGTGTCCAATTCGATTCTACATGAATCAAACGTTCTCCAATTAGCCAGACATTTGGTATATAACACTCTGAGGTCTCCTAAGACTCAGATTTTTTTTTTGTTATCTTTTTTATTCAAAATTTTTCATCTTTCTCTTTTTTCCCCAACCCTCTGTTTAAGCTTGTTAATACAATGACAGCAATAGCAAAAAATGTCAGAGTGAGATATATATATATATATATATATATATATATTGTATTTTTCGCTTTATAAGACACACTCCCCCCCCCCCAAAGTAGGGGGGAAATGGCTCTTATAAAGAGAATACTAGTGAGCGCTTCCATTATGGCCATGCGTCTTATAAAGAGAATACTAGTGAGTAGCGCTCACTAGTTTGTATTAGGTGCCGGGAGCGGGGAAATACACTCGCCCTCGTGGGTTGCCGCTCTGCTCTGGCTCTGGCTCTCCCTTGTCTTCTCCTGCCACCGCTGCACTGTCCTTACCTCGTACAGCGTCAGGACGTAGTGCAGCGCCGGAGCGGAGCCACGGCGCAGGAGAGGTAAGATTTTTTTAATTTTAGTTTTATGGGGCTGGGTAGGCTGATCTGAGGTCTGATGGGGGCTGATCTGAGGTCTGATGGGGGCTGAATGGGCTGATCTGAGGTCTTTTGGGGGTATTAAACGGCCGATCTGAGGTCTGATGGGGGTCTGAAAGGGCTGATCTGAGGTTTGATGGGGGTCTGAAAGGGCTGATCTGAGGTCTGTTGGGGGTATGACATGGAGGGCTGATATGGGGGTCTGATGTGATGCCCTGATATTTATGGGGGGTCTGATATGAGATACACAGCTGATAGTCCTACTGAATAGACTGTTAGAATTTGTATTATGGCAAGAAAAAAAGCAGCTAAGTAAAGAAAAACGAGTGGCCATCATTACTTTAAGAAATGAAGGTCAGTCAGTCCGAAAAATTGAGAAAACTTTGAAAGTGTCCCCAAGTGCAGTTGCAAAAACCATCAAGCGCTACAAAGAAACTGGCTCACATTAGGACCGCCCCAGGAAAGGAAGACCAAGAGTCACCTCTGCTGCGGAGGATAAGTTCATCCGAGTCGCCAGCCTCAGAAATCGCAGGTTAACAGCAGCTCGGATTAGAGACCAGGTCAATGCCACACAGAGTTCTAGCAGCAGACACATCTCTACAACAACTGTTAAGAGGAGACTGTGTGCAGCAGGCCTTCATGGTAAAATAGCTGCTAGGAAACCACTGCTAAGGACAGGAAACAAGCAGAAGAGACTTGTTTAGGCTAAAGAACACAAGGAATGGACATTAGACCAGTGGAAATCTGTGATTTGGTCTGATGAGTCCAAATTTGTCTTTGTGCGACACAGAAAAGGTGAACGGATGGACTCTACATGCCTGGTTCCCACCGTGAAGCATGGAGGACGAGATGTGATGGTGTGGGGGTGCTTTGCTGGTGACACTGTTGGGGATTTATTCAAAATTGAAGGCATACTGAACCAGCATGGCTACCACAGCATCTTGCAGCGGCATGCTATTCCATCCGGTTTGCGTTTAGTTGGACCATCATTTATTTATCAACAGGACAATGACCCCAAACACACCTCCAGGCTGTGTAAGGGCTCTTTGACCAAGAAGGGGTGTGATGGGGTGCTACGCCAGATGACCTGGCCTCCACAGTCCACAGTCACCAGACCTGAACCCAATCGAGATGGTTTGGGGTGAGCTGGACCGCAGAGTGAAGGCAAAAGGACCAACAAGTGCTAAGCATCTCTGGGAACTCCTTCAAGACTGTTGGAATACAATTTCAGGTGACTGCCTCTTGAAGCTCATCAAGAGAATGCCAAGAGTGTGCAAAGCAGTAATCAAAGCAAAAGGTGGCTACTTTGAAGAACCTAGAATATAAGACATATTTTCAGTTGTTTCACACTTTTTTTGTTAAGTATGTAATTCCACATGTGTTAATTCATAGTTTTGATGCCTTCAGTGTGAATCCACAATTTTCATAGTCATGAAAATACAGAAAACTCTTTGAATGAGAAGGTGTGTCCAAACTTTTGGTCTGTACTATATATATATATATATATATATATATATATACAATTATATATATATAGTTATGGGTAAATGCATGGTTGACAATGTCAACAAACAACTTGTTTAAAAATGGACTGCACCGTCACATTTGTTATGCTTTTTCTTATCCGAAACCTTCCAAAAATGTCCCTTATTAGGGGCAGATGGTGTTTATAGACATACAGTATTATGGGGAAAAAACAATGGCTTGGATCAAGAGTACAAAAATTATACCTTAAGGGGGGCAGATCCATGTCTGCTTATACAGACACACATGTTTATGTCAAACGAAACAGTGGCTTGTTCTGAACAGGCGTTCAAAAATTGTGTCTTATGGGGACAGAATGCCTGCCCGTATTCATATAGCAGAAATGGACAGCACTCGCTCGGAGGTTCGCGCCAGCACGGGAAGGAATGCCCGTATTTATACACACAAGTGTTAATTGTCAGAGGAAACAGTGGTTTGTTCTGCAGTTGAAGAAGCCTGGAAAAATGTCCTTTTTATTTGGGAACAGCAGCAGTACAGTGTGGCTATGGAAAGGGTAAGGTGTGTAGGGGTAATAGTGGAAGCAGTAGTACTGGCAGCAGTAGCTGTATAGCATGGAACACACAGGGCAATAAGTAGATGTATGTGCAGCTGTATTGGGGTAGTAGTAGTGGTGGCCTTGTAGGGGTAATGGTAGTAGCAGTAGGCATAATCGAAGTAGCAGCAGGGAGTAGTAGCTGTGGGGGACGCAGCAGCAGCCATATGGTTTGGAACATGATGGTAGGCAAACAGTGACCTGATGGGGCACCATCAGCAATGGCAGTTCTATTCATCTGCCTCAGTCAGAGGTGTATGAAAAACTTCATGCATGTATGCCTGATTTTGACGAAAGTGATGTTTTATGTACACTGGCAGAGGACAACTTTGTCTATTTGGGTGTGACAACGCCAACAACTACCAAGCTTAAAATCCTCTCTGAGATAACACTAGTGGCTGGACAAGACAGTACAGACAGAGCAAACTGGGCCAGTTATGATCAGTGCTCCAGTCCTCCAGCTCAGAAGCCCATTTGGTCAGGGAACACAGTATGTGCTGGTGAAATGCAATAGTTCAGGTAGGACTGAACCTGTTTGTTCAGACAGCATGCCTCTTTGCTGATTTGCATCAGTCTTGTGAAGCACATGGAAAAACTGCTCCATTATGTTGATGATACTCAAATGATGATGCAGCTTCTGCTGTTTGTGGTAAGTTGATGGTGGGAAGCGGGTGACTGAGCAGGTGGTGAAGAGGGGCCTCCTGGTCAGACATGTGGACACAGGCATTTGCTTACTAAAGGCTGGGGCAAGCTGCTTACTGACATATCAGGTTAAAAGGGCCTGAGTACTTGACACGTGTCTGTGATGAGCTGCAACTGCCTGGCCTTGAAACAACACATGCTCCCTGATGAGGTAGTCTGGTGCATGTTGAAATAATCAGTGTGGCCACAATGTTCCTACCATTGTATGTTTGCTGCTAGATGCACTTTAGCAAGTGATTAGCTGTGTGGCTACTCTCACATAGGCGATCAGCTCTAACACAGCATAGTAACGCTTCACTTTGCATACATGATAGGAAGGAGGAGGAGTGGGATCAATGCTCTAACTGCTTCTGTTGGGGATGGAAGGATGTCCATGGAGGATGACATGGGAACCCGACCAACATAAATGTGGAGATGTCAGTAGGACCTGGCCTCATTGCTGTCACAAAGAACATTGACCTAGTGGGTCATGAAAAACATGTATTTTCTCTGCTGTTCCAAGTTTTCCACAGTACCATGCACCTTTCCGCACAGAGAGAATTGCAAGGAGCTGCCCACGTTCTTCACCACATGACAGTACAAGGTATGGATGGCTTTTTTGGAGAAATAGTGGTGACTAGGTATCTTCCAGTAAGGCCATGCACACACCATGAGTTCCCTAAAGGCAACAGTATCAATTAAATGGTATGGCAGTGACTGTACCACTGCAGCTTGGCCAGCTGGGCATTAAGCTTGTGCACCAGCAGATTGTTGGGCATGTAGAGTGGTTTCCTGAGCACACTTTCCGTTATTGATGGCTGTTGATGGAGCAGAGTAGGAGGATAAGGAGTAGTCTGAGTGAGGGAAGCAGTAACTGATGATGACAATGAGAAGGACATAGTACTGCACATGGATGTGGCCTGGCTGCCGCAAAGGAGACCAGGAGAAGAAGGACACTCTTGTTGTGCTAGCTGGTGGCCATTTCTATTTTCCCACAGGAACTGGTGATACCGCTTCATGTGCTTCAATAGAGCCATGGTGCCTACTTTTGTGTTTGAACAGCCACGGCAATACTTTTCTCTTCCAACATTTTGGAGAAAAACTGCCAGATATTCGCACAGAGCTAGTGGCATCCAAGCTTGGCTTAGGTGTAACACGTTTTTAACCTGCATCCAAAGTATCAACGGCATCACCAGTTCCCGAGCTGACTATAATAGAAGTAGATCTGGCCCTGGCAGTTTTTTGGGAGGTTATGGCTGTATGTTGCCTCTATTCTTTATAGCCACCACCATCCTCTTACTCTGATGTCACTTCTTCCTTAGCACCCTGATCTGGATCCTAGGTCCTGTCCAACACACAATCATTGTCCTAATTCTCACAATCCCTACCATTTTTATCAGATTGTGATATGTCATTGTGGGCTCCATGGCCCCCTCCCGATTCCCTGCTCTATATTTGGCCTGGGTGCCACTGACGCTACCGCTTCCTTCCCCTACTTCAAGTGCAAATACTACCACCAGCACAACTGTGCATGGAATCCACCAGCTCTGCCTGAACTTCCTCCTCATGGCAGTCCAAACACTGACTGTTCTCATACAAGTCATCAGCAGGGAGATTATCTGCCCCTCTGATAGGACCTTTACTCTTTCAAAATTGGTCTAACAGGGCATTCATTATTTCTGCTTATCTTTAAAGTGGCAATGTAATTTCAGTAAACTATGTCATAGGGACATAACAAAAGTTTAGATTGATGGGGTCTGAGCTCTGACACCACCATCAATCTCTAGAACAAGAGGAGAGAAGCACCTGTTTAGAGTGCTCTCCTCGCTACAGGACAGGAAGCAAGACAGACTCAATAGAAAGTCTATAGGTCTGTCTCGCTCTTGCAGTATCCAAGATCTGGGGGGTATCTGCAAAGTTTGATTTGTTATGTAATGTTGGTAATGCCAATGTAATATACTGCACACTCAGCATTAGACGGGCATGGCCCATCCCTTTCTGGAGCTTATGGTCAGGGCTGTATCCACTCTTGGCTCCAGAAGATTCCAGTGAGCCTTGCTTTAGAGAGATCAGAGGTAAGGAGCAGTCTCTATGTGCTCCTTTCTGCCAGGCTTCAGCACCAAGCCCTGGAGACCTGTCACCTCTACAAGCTCCAGGAGATGGAAGATAGCAAGAACTAAAGGAAGAGGATTTGCATGGCTACAGGGAATGAGAGAGACAGCAAGGTAACTCAGCCTAAAGCATTCCACCCTGCTGCTGCTGCAAAAAGGAAACTAGTTAAAGGGGTTATCCCATGACGAAACTAAAAAAAAATGAAAATCGGATATCATATAGTACATGACAATCTCTTTCTAACAAAGAACCAGCTTTCTGAAACCAGCCCTGTACCTCACATGGATCCAGAGATCTCCCCATCCGTTGCTCTGCTAGACTTATATCAAGCTGACAGTTCAAGGAGAGTGTTTTTTCTGCTGCAGATAAGGGGGTGTGTTCATTCTGTTGCAGCTTTGAGTTATGGTAGCGAGTAACATAACTCAGGAGGCAGTTAAAGGGGTACTGCAGTAAAGTAACTTAATTTTTGAAAAACTGCATTGAGGCTGCAAGCTGTGACCAAACCAGAACCCATACCTATACATATAACCAGAGCTTCAATTTACCTTGCAATCCATTTGTCTACCTCCTGTGTGAGCCTGCAACACACTGAGAGTATCATGGCTCCTGATCTTCCATCACAAAACTACAATCCCCACAATCCTTAGCTTTCCTGCTGTGAGTTTCATGAGTTGAGCTTGTTCATGAGTGTTGCCGTTTATTGATTGGCTGCCTGATATCACAGTCCAGCCACGCCCCCTCTGCTGACTAACATTTAGCTAGAGAATCAATAGCAACACACTTAGCATGCTCAACCTAACAAAGGCTCAGAACTACGAGTCGATGCCATGGTAACTTATGAGGAAACACAGTGGGTGGCAGAGGAAGAAAACTACTTTTATAACTACTGAACGGTAAATATGTGAAACTGACATTATATTAGGTAATTATTGATGATGAATTAGTAACCGGAATATCCCTTTAAAGGATGCAACTGAGCATGTGCAGCCAGGGGCGTAACTACCATAGCGGCAGACCATGCGACTGCTATGGGGCCCAGTCTTAGTTGGGATTATCTCCTCTTCTACTGGAGGTGAAAACTTGGTCAGGACTCTACCCTCTAAAGGAACAACTTTTAGCAAATGAAGCAGTGGAAAAATGGGCCAAGGGCCATCGAAAGGGAATTAGGCAGAAACCCTTCTGTCCTGTGTGGGGGCCTGGTCTGATCCGTGCTGTGGGGCCCTTACCTCTCTATTTACGCCACTGTGTGCAGCCATCTCAGTGACCTGGACAAAGCAATAAGAAAAAGACAAACAGCAGGTGGCACTATACAGATACAGTTTATTGAATAACTCATTACATTTTTAATTACATGCAATTACAAAAGTATTCATATCCAGGTGCTGGTTTGAAAACTGTAGAATATTTTTAGTGGGACAAACACTTTAAGATACCATATGCACTCCAGACTAGTGGACGCTACAGCCACAGTTGCCAGATTGTAGTTACTAGAGATCCCAATAACAGGGACTTTAGCAAGAGAAGGAGTAACTAGAGGGCCATTGCTGCAACAAACTACCTAGCTCATGCTTGGATATCTCAGAGGATTTTGCACTGTGTACAGATAACTGCTGGATGTACTACAACTCCTATTGTGCACACAGTAAAGACAGACTTTTGTTAAGTTAAATCTGGCCTGGTTTCTGACTCTCTTAACACCACATGCTGGCCACTGCATTTCCATCACTTGCCCTGCCTAGCACCCACATGGATATTAACACTATGGGCACCCCCAAACTGCCAGATACTAATATATCCATTAAATCATTATGAACGGTAAATATATCTAGCAAATCTTTGTTTTTATGAAATACTGTACTGTTTCATTTTAATTCTGTAGTGGTTCCATTCACACCTTCATGTTGACTGTACTGATGTTTATTTTATGTAAATCTAATCATGAATGCTTCCGGATAGCTTCCAACTACACTTGTTCCCAACAGGAGGCAGCGTTCACTGTTGTCAATCAAACCTGTCGCAAAACCGAATCAGTGTTCTTTCATTCTTTTATTATCTGATCACAAAAAAGTTAGGGATATTTGGCTTGTGGGTGAAATTTCAGGATGAACCTAAAATGCACTTTAACCTTTACAGGTGAACTTAATGTGACCTTCTCTAAACTTTTGAATGCACATGTCCAACTGTTCAATGTTTCTTTACTTTTTGCACAACCTGTTCTCTAGCAAGGAGCTTAACGGTAAAATTCACAACAAGTGTTTGATCAATGAATCACCCAATAAATTTCCTGGTTCAATTAGAATTGGTATTTAAATAAGTCCTCCTCATCATGCTGTTCACATTTTGACATCATGAGACCAAGAAGACACCTAACAATTGATCAACAATACCTTGCCATTGCTAGGCTTTAAGCAGGATGTTCTCAGACAGAAGTAGCCACTGAGCTTAGAGTGTCACAGAGTGTCATCAGCAGGTTGCAGCAGAGATACTGAGAGACTGGAAGAGTCACAAAAAGGCATAGTAGTGGACGTCCTTTGGCCACATCCCACGCTTTATTGTGAACAATGCCCTGCAGAACCGGATGATGAATGCCTCACAACTCCAGGCACATTTAAGGCAGGTGAAAGGCACCCAAGTGTCATGTCAGACCATTACATAGTAACATAGTAACATAGTTAGTAACACAGTAACATAGTTTATAAGGCCGAAAAAAGACATCTGTCCATCCAGTTCGGCCTGTTTTCCTATAAGTTGATCCAGAGGAAGGCAAAAAAAACCCTGTGAGGTAGAAGCCAATTTTCCCCACTTTAGGGGAAAAAATTCCTTCCCGACTCCAATCAGGCAATCAGAATTACTCCCTGGATCAACGACCCATCTCTAGTAACTATAACCTGTAATATTATTACACTCCAGAAATACATCCAGGCCCCTCTTGAACTCTTTTAGTGAACTTACCATCACCACCTCCTCAGGCAGAGAGTTCCATAGTCTCACTGCTCTTACTGTAAAGAATCCTCTTCTATGTTTGTGTACAAACCTTCTTTCCTTCAGACGCAGAGAATGTCCCCTCGTCACAGTCACAGTCCTGGGGATAAATAGATCATGGGAGAGATCTCTGTACTGACCTCTGATATATTTATACATAGTTATTAGATCTCACCTCAGTTGTCTTTTTTCTAAAGTGAATAAGCCTAATTTTGATAATCTTTCTGGGTACTGTAGTCCACCCATTCCAGTTATTACTTTAGTTGCCCTCCTCTGAACCCTCTCCAGCTCTGCTATGTCTGCCTTGTTCACAGGAGCCCAGAACTGTACACAGTACTCCATGTGTGGTCTGACTAGTGATTTGTAAAGTGGCAGGACTATGTTCTCATCACGGGCATCTATGACTCTTTTGATGCAACCCATTATCTTATTGGCCTTGGCAGCAGCTTTATGACACTGGTTTCTACAGCTTAGTTTGCTGTTCACTAAAATTCCTAGGTCCTTTTTTCACATCAGAGTTACCCAATATTTTACCATTTAGTATGTACTGGTGACTTGCATTATTCCTTCTCATATGCATAACCTTACATTTGTCATTATAAACCGTTTACATCAGCATGGTCTATGTGCTAGACGACCTGCAAGGGTACCTGACCACAGGCATCTTGCATGGGCCAGGTAGCATCTACGCTGGACGAGGGACCAGTGGGCCTCAGTGCTGTTCACTGATGAAAGTCAATTCACGCAGAGCAAAAATGATGGCTGCCAACGATGTTGAAGATGTCAAGGAGAGCGCTATACATTAGTCATTGTTGTCACCAGATAAGCCTTTGGTGGTGGTGGTGTTACAGTGTGGACAAATGTGTCTAGTCAATACAGAACTGTCCTACACTTTGTGAATGGTACAATGAAAAGCCCACACTACTTGAATAAAATCATTAATCAGTCATTCTGCCTCTGCATGGACGACAATGCACCAGCTCATCAAGGTCGTATCATTAAGGAATGGCTGCTGGAGACTGGGGTACCTCAAATGGAGTGGTCTGCACTTTCTCCAGACTGAATTCCATTGAAAACCTATGGGAGCAGCTGAGTCGCCATATGGAGGCTTTTAACGCTGTACCCCAGAACCTCAATGACCTGAGGGTTGCCCTTCAAGAAGAATGGGATGCCATGCCTCAGCAGACAATAATTCAAATTGTGAACAGTATGACATGTTGTTGTCAAGCTGTAATTGATGCTCAAGACCACATGACATTTTTGTGGGGGTATACCCACCACTGTTGTTGGCTTTTGTTTCAATAAATTGTTTGAGATGAGGAAATCACCATTGCATGCTTCTACTTAAAAGCTCTACTCTCATGATATAATATCACTGTAGCGTGAAATTTTTACGTTTTACATAAATTTCACCCAAAGCCAAATATCCCTAACTTATATATTTTGCAAAAACTAAGTCTGCAGGTCCAGATAAATATATTACTTGTTGCCATTTTTTTCACTTATAGGAGGACAAGGGTGGCTGTGGGGTGGCTGCAGCGATAATGTAGGATTTGGAGAAGCTATTTCTAAGCAGTTTGTGGATGCGCTTGAGACTGGACAAGATGCTCGAGCAGCCATGAATCTCCATAATAATGAAGCAGGAAGGAAGGTACCATTATAAACTAAATGTAATAACCTTTCCTGAAGCCCTCACATGGTAGAAAAAAATGTAACAACTGTAACACAGAAGGCAAAAATACATAGTATACTAAAGAATACTGCTAAAAATTTTACAAGGTACTATAGAGAGAACATTTATGTGTATTTGCCGGTGTGTCAAGTTTCTATCTCATTATTGGCTTTCTATATTTTTAGTGTTCAAATGTAATTATTAGGGTAGGTTCATGTGACCGTTTCATTTTCCGTTCTATTAATCCGTCAGAAACAAAGAAAAAAACGGATCCTTTATTTTGAGCCTTTGTTATGCTCAGTTATGCTCATTTTGCATCTGTTTTAGACATTTCCATCTGACTTCCTTTATTTTTCGATGGAAATAAAAGTATTTTGTAGATTACTTTTTCCTATCTAACATAACAGATCTCAGATGAAAATGGGTAAAACGGATGCAAAATGAGCATAACTTAGCATAACGGGATGCTCAAATGAAAGGATACATTTTATTTTTGTTCTCCGTTCTTCTGATGGATCAGTAAAACGGAAAACAAAACGGTGATGTGAACCTACCCTTACTCTTCAACAAGGTGAGATAGCAACATGAACATCAAAGAAATCAAGACACAAGGCCAAGCACGGTACGAAAGCCATAATAACAAATCAAAAGGTCAAGAAGTAGTGAAAGCCAAAAAACATTAGAATACAAATAGTTTCCAGCTATGTTTTCTGACATTGATTTATTTAGGATTATCTTTAGACCTTTAGAAACTGGGTCCACTATACATCCCAAAGCTTAGAAACCAATGAACAGGTCCACTGGATAAGATGGTGGTGACCATGGCTATGAGTTGCTACATATTTACCATGGCTGACATTCAGGCTGAGAATACTGACTTCTGTACATATCTTGAGTCTTGTTTTGTGCTATCTACAGTGCATAAAGTGGCAAATGTATATATTCAAGTTATAATTTGAGATCTTGATTCTATGTCATTGGACACGTCTTCAAATAAGTAGCAAGGTGAGCAATTGGAACCATGGGTTACAGTAGGAATACAAGTTTATGGACATGTCAGAGGCCATGAAGGCAAGTACTAGGAAACAGTAGACACTCTGTGTGTCATAGTACATGATCTGTATGTATGAGGACTACTCAAACCATTTACTAGGGAAATGCAGATTCCCTAAAGTTGAAGTTTCAGTAGCTTCAAATGAAGTTTGCCTTTATAGCAAAGGCATACAGTATATTGTATTACAGGTCATTGGTGGTTTGACTGGAAGTCCTGGAAGTAAATCCTTATTTTAAAAAATGAAGCTAGTTCCGCAAGGCCATTGGATTTCACAAGACCACTAATCGTCAAAAGAAGGGGTAGTGAACAGAACCAGGCGCATCACAGGTATACTGTGAGAACATACTTGTTTACCTGTATTTCTCTGTTTTGTGCAGGCAGTGAAAAACAACATGAAGACGACATGTAAGTGCCATGGGGTCTCAGGAAGTTGCACTACCCAAACTTGCTGGCTTCAGTTGCCAGAATTTAGAGAGGTGGGCAACTATTTAAAGGAAAAATATCACAAAGCTCTAAAGGTGGATCTGCTGCAGGGAGCTGGTAACAGTGCGGCCAGCAGAGGTGCCATAGCTGAAACGTTCAGTTCTATCTCTAAGAAAGAGCTTGTTCATCTGGAAGATTCCCCAGATTACTGCGTAGAGAACAAAACTCTGGGTCTTCTGGGGACAGAAGGTAGGGAATGTCTTAAAAGAGACAAGACGCTCAATAAGTGGGAAAAGAGAAGCTGTAAGCGCCTATGTGGAGACTGTGGCCTGGATGTGGAGGAGAGAAGAGCAGATATGGTTTCCAGCTGTAACTGCAAGTTCCACTGGTGCTGTGCTGTTAAATGTGAGCAGTGCAGGAAAAGTGTGACCAAATACTTCTGTGTCAAGAAGGAGAAGCGCGAGAGGAGCGGAGGTGGCATTAAACGGAAGAAAGAAACTAAACTAAAAAAGAAGTTTTAGACCACCTTAACAGATCAATAACTGTATTGTTTATAAAAACTGGTTTGCTAGAACAAAGAATGGATCTGGTCACCTCGTGGTGCAACATGGTGATATGGTTTCTAGCTACATTTACTAACTGGACTAATACAATGTACGCTTATACTGAAAGCATGCAATTTTTGATCAGTATTGCTTCCCACACAATGCATGCTCATGTTCTCAGCATCAAAAAAAGTATAGTACCTTCATCAATTTTACTTACACAGCTCTTAAATCCCCTTTTTTCAAATTAAAATGTGATATTAGTTTTTAAATTTTTTGTTACATCACTGCCTTTAACGCTCTATAGAGACCATTTACGTATACATTTCAAATTATAGTCCAATCACAAGAAAGAGCTGTTAGGGTGATTTCTGAGGTTTTAGTATTTTTAGAACCTCTATAGGCTGCAGTTTTGAATATGTGCATTATGCGTAATAATATATAGGTGCCTTTGTTGCAGATATATATTTTAATACAGAGCGGACAATCAGTTTTTTGATATAGAGAGGAAAATTCCCTTTTTAGGCCTGTGTAGATACTGTACTTCTTGGTCCTATATTTTGCAGAGAACATGATTCAGATAATTTTTGCATTGATATCATATATTCCAATTTTTGTGTTTTATAAAATTGTGTTTCCTTGTTAATTTTTGTCTGACACTGTACACAGGTAAATGTTATCAAATGGAAAGCAAACGCTACAATAATTTCTGAGGAATACAACATACAACAGATATTACACACGTGGTCAACATTGTTGGTACGCTTTCGATAAAGAAAGAAAAACCCACAATGGTCACTGAAATAACTTGAAACTGACAAAAAGTGATAATAAATAAACCTTTACTAAAAATCAGCTTATGAAAATTAGACATTATTTTTGAATTGTAGGTCAACAGAATAATTTATAAAACAAACTAATGAATCTTGCCTGGACAAAAATGATGGTACCCATAATTTGATATTTTGTTTTACAAGCTTTTGAGGCAATTACTGCAATCAAGTGATTTCTGTAACTCACAATGACACTTCTACACCCGCCCACAGGTATTTTGGTGCACTCTTCATGAGCAAACTGCCACTTTAGAATAGTCCAATGCTTTGCTCTTAGCCATTCTTGGATGTTTTTAGCGTGTGTTTAGGGTCATTATCCTGTTGGAGGATCCATGACCTGCTACTGAGACCAAACTTTCTAACACTGGGAAGCACATTTTGCTGCAGAATGCCTTGATAGTCTTGAGATTTCATTGTACCCTGCCCAGATTCAAGACACCCTATGCCACATGCAATAATGCAGTCTCAAAACATAACCTCCTCCCAGAAGCGTAGGTATAGAGCAGTGGTGGCGAACCTATGGCACAGGTGCCAGAGGCGGCACTCGGAGTCCTCTCTGTGGGCACCCGCACCCTGGAAAAAGTCTATGGTGTACCAATATGCCTTAGACGTTTCCTGCCTTTCATCAGCGCTGGGTGCACTATGACCGGCACAGGCAGCGCACTGAATGTAGGCAGGCTAAATGGTAAAGTACATGGAAGATATACTATACTGGACTGTAGTATTCAGGTTACATTGCCGTGTTGGCACTTTGCAATAAATAAGTGGGTTTGGGTTGCAGTTTGGGCACTCGGTCTCTAAAAGGTTTGCCATCACTGGTATAGAGGAAGCGGCTGCTTTGGGGCCCAAACTCAGAAGGGGACCATGCAGGGGGAGGACTAAAATATTTTATTGCTCATCAGTTTTATAAAATCACATTATATACAGACACTGTAGGAAGTGGACAGAGCTGCTGCCTGGCCTGGTCTGAGAAAGCGATCTTGACTAGCCACAGGAGTGGTAGTTGCATGGAAGTAGGGCATTGTGAAGAATTTGCTGGGGGGGGGGGGCGTTCAAAAATTTGCTTTGGGGCCCAGTCATTTGTACTTACTCCACTGCCTCCTCCATGTTTTACACTCCGTACAATGTTCTTATCTTTGTATGCTTCATTTTAGCTTCTGTGAACATAGAGCTGATGTGCCCAAAAAGCTACAGTTTTGTCTCATCGGCCCAAGAAAAGAAGCTTTGTGGCTTGTCAATATGCATTTTTTAAAATGATTTGCCATCAACAATGGTTTTCTCCTTGGTCGTCATCCATTAAATCCACTTTAGCTAAGACAGCGACGGATGGTGGGATCTGACACTGATGGACTTTGACCTTGGAGTTCAACTCTAATTTCTTTGGAAGTTTTTCTGGGCTCCATGGTTACCGTTCGTATTATCTTTTTCTTCAATTTGTCATCAATTTTCCTTTTGTGGCCAAGTCCAAGATGGTTGGCTACAGTCTTGTGGACCTTAAACTTCTGAATAATGTGTGCAACCGTAGTAACAGGAACATGAAACAGTTTGGAGATGGTCTATAACAGGGGTCAGCAAGCTCCGGCACTCCAGATGTTATGAAACTGCAACTCCCAGCATGCTGCTTACACTTCCATGAGAGTTCCTAGAACAGTAGAGCAAGTGGGCATGCTGGGAGCGCCAAAGGTTGCTAACCCCTGGTCTATAGTTTTACCTTTAACTATTTGTTTGTCTATAGTTTTTTTTTTCTAATCTTCTGAAACAACTCTCTCCTTACCTTTCTTTGGTCCATGTTCAGTGTGGTACACACCATGATACAAAACAGCACAGTGACTACTTTTCACCCTCTAAATAAGGAAGACTGATTACACGTTTGAAGACACCTCTGATGCTAATTACAGGACACACCTTAATTTAACATGTCCCTGTCATGAAATTATTTTCAGTCTTTTCTAGAGGTATCATTATTTTTGTCCAGGCCAGTTTCATTAGAGCAATGTATGATCTTCATAGCTGATTTTCACTAAATTTTTATTGCTTTTGTCAGTTTCAAGTTATTTCAGTGACCATTGTGTGTTTTTCTTTTTTTAACAGAAAGGTACCAACAGTTTTATCCATGTGTGTATTAACAACTGTTCTTACCCCTTCTTAAAGGTGGTTCCCACAAAATACTGTTGAGGTGCATTCAAAGGAGTTATTAACCCCCAGGGACCTTTTGCGAAGACCCCCTATATGGCCTGACCTGTGGAGGAAATCATACTTACCTATCAAACTGGATGTTGATTCAGGGAGACCGGAGAGCTGCAGTGGGGGAGAGCAGGAGCGTGTACCGAGTGTTGGGAATCAGCTTAGTATGATTCCCTCTGCAAGTCTTTTTTCACATTGAGGATCTGCCCGAAAGGCCCCCGGGGGTGAACAACCCCTTTAACAATATGTCTTATGGGAAAATTGTGTTGTAACCCTGGAATACTGTAAGTGTCGTTAGTCACCTGTTTTGAAATTTGATTGTGAAAACTATCCCTGTGTTTTCTGATGACTACTGTTACCAAGGGAATTTTATTTTTGTACTTTGAAATACTAACAGAGGATATACCTTAGAGAACCTCGCCAGACAAAATTGTTTTGATTTTATATAGTGTAATAGATGCCCCATCTATCTCCAACACCCCAAAATGGGGACCCCTATGTTTTAATGGTGCAGAACATTTAAAGGGAATCTGTCGCCACGATCTTGGACTATTATCTCCTGTAATACATAAGTAGTACTGCTTTTTATTTTTCTACTACCTCTTGTTCCCCCGCTGTCAGAATTTAAAGCTGCACTGAAATACCATTTTAGGACTGCTGTGCATGCGCATAATGTGTTAGCACAGCACAGCAGTCTGGACTGTGTTTTTCAGAGTAGGTTTGAGTGCTGACAGCGGGAACAGGGGGCAGTAGGAAAATAAAAATGTTAATTTGGATTTCTTATCTGCACTACTATTCATGTATTACAGCAGGTAATAATCCAGAATTGTGGTGACAGATCACTGGCCTGGGCGGGGCTAAGCTCCATTCATGTGAACACAGCTTAGCCCCGCCCAGGCCAGTGATACTAGTCGTGACGTCACTGGCCTGCGGGTAAACACTGAGAAGGCCGCGGCGCTCCTGTAGCGCCGCTGCCTTCTCAAACAGCTGATCGGCGGGGGCCCCGGGTGTCGGGCCGCCGCCAATCAGATACTGATGATCTATCCAGAGGATAGATCATCAGATATTAAAACCTGCAGAACCCCTTTAAGACATAATGGGAAGAAGCTACCAACGCTCTGGGCAAAATAAAAATTTGAGTTTTGCCTGGATTAGTTCTCAAAGTATTTTAATGAATTTGTATATAGAAGTTAAGCACTTTTGAGTTTAATTTATTGCACAGGCACTGAAAGGTTAATTCAGCAATATTTACTATAGTGCTGTGTTACGTTGGCATTCCTACACCATGCATACCCGATAGCAGCCCTAATTGTGCTGTTTATATTTGGACTAAAGAACATCAGAAATAGCCATAGAATGAGCAAAAATGTGTGAACAGAGTGGAGGGTTTGGCTTCAATTTGTCAGGATTTGCACTTAGGAATGCTGGCTAGAAAAACTGGGGTTTTATGTATCACACTATGATTGGTGCACTGGTAGCCTCCTCTGCAGAGTTTACACAATATGTGCTGGTGTTGTGTACACAATAGAGTTCTGTAGCTACATTTTCTCTAGATCTTTGACCTGTGTTTAGCAGTCATTTAGAGAACTTTACCATACATGAAATTTAGCGGCATCTCTAACTATTGTACAGTAATGTGGCTACAGCCCACTAGGGGCTAATGCTGAGAGTTCTAATACAAAATAGCTAAACAAGGATAAGTTGCCTATGCCTAATAATACGTAGGATTTGTCTAAATGACTAGAATATAACCATTTTATTGTTTTATAGAAAATGTAATAAAATTACAGTTGTCTGTTTTGGTGTCTTTTATTTCATTGGTTAATTTTTAGGGTCTCAGATCCAATATAAAAATTGGTTCTATGAAAAAAGGCCACGTCAAAATTCAAGTGTCATAGATATCTATAATTTTAGATAACCATTCATCTCCCATGTATAAAAAAAATGAATAAATCAAACCTACATTTTATCAATATCTTAAGTATATATATTTATTGCTATACAATTTTTCTGTGGGCTTTTTTCTCGTTATGAAAAAAAAAACAATGGGCCTTCACTGTACCTCTACGTGCTTCCAGTTTCATATAGACAGAAGTTTTTCTCTCAAGGATTGACATAGAATCCATAAGTAAATACACTGTGGCATGTTCCAGTACTTGTTGTATTACAGAGGTTTCACCATATGGAGCATATGGAGCGCCTACAACTGTGTAGGAACTACATGTGCTGCCTTAAGGCACAGTGCAAATGGTTTTATTTTCACAAAATGTCAATATTTTTAGAGCAATACATAAAATTGATGGAAATGAATCTATGGTTAGCTTAAAACATTTTTAAAAAATTAAAATCACACATTCGTAGCATGCACTGTTGGACCGTCACTAATTGGAAGAATTGGCATCCCTTGTCTTTTGTTGTGCCTTAGAACTCACGCAAAAACATTACTGAAAAATATGTCCCATCAGACTAAACCTAATAAAACTTAATGCTACATTAAAAAAAGGGGTCTGGTGAAACAGTAAAGGGAGGTGAGAAGGGGAAAGGATAAGCCTCCTTGGCAACCTCTGTACCTATTTAATTGTCATCATCTGTATAAAAATCTGTAAACTATGGCTGCACTTAAGATGACCATAGACATTAGACAGCAGTAGGTTGATCAACCGTTGACCCAATGATCACAGTGTAGCCCATACTGGTAGTTAAAGTCGTTCATACCACCCAGAACTGTTCGATGGCACTGGGTAAAGGAAGAACATTCTTTCAAAGAGAAGATGGACAAGACAGACTCCTGTGGGGATATGGTAGTTTAGCAAAATACATAAAAGTGCTGCTGTTCATTAGCCACTTTCCCCACCAGTTCCTCCTCTTTACACTTCAGCTGTCTCTTCATGAGTTCAAGAGACTGAGCTGAAGATCTTATCAGCTATATTCAGGCAACTCTTTAACTTGGGGTCATTTACAAAGACTGACATAAAACGCTGGTATTTGTATCCCCCCTACACTGGTGGAGAACTTATGACAAGCCACGGACCTAGTTATAAATTAGGTGCACCACCAACAGTCTGCGCACCTGGAGTAAAAACGATTCCAGCCCCTGACTGGAGTCGTTTTACTCCTCTTTTACACATGTTTTCAGGGATAAAAGTAAGTAAAGTGGACAGGATGGCTCATAAATGCCCATGCAATAAAAACTGGCATGGCGCACTTTTTAAATGACTCCCAGTATTCTGAAATAACCCGTCCTGCAGTGTGATTAGGATGGGTTTTGTGAGCACCAAAAGGATGGCAACTATTTTATTTCTCCTGATGATTTCTCCCTAGACAAAACAAGACATTATAAATAATTATATGTATTTGGGATTTATAATAAACTAATAGTTAAGTGTTTTCAGTAATTTTATTTTACTAATTTCCAGAGAACTCTTTAAGGCCAGAAAATCACATTAATCTTTAACACCTTCCCGACTTGCACTGTACACGTGTGGGTGCAAAAAGCCAGTGGTTCCCACATTGCATTATACATGTATGGCACTGCGATTGGGCGGGCACAGAAGCTGTGCTCGCTTAATCACAGCAGTGGTCTAGTGGTTAGAGATGACTGAACCGAAGTTGGCAAAGTGGAATTTGATCCAAATTTCAGGAAAAATAAAATTTGTCCCGAAGTCGAATCTCCTTGCGCTTCGTGGTAACAAAAATTTTTTTTCTAAAATGGCTGCTGCACATGTTAGAACGATGAAGAAGCCCAGGAATGAGGGATCACCCACAATGTCATGCATGCAGTCAGACCCTGTGATGTCAAAGCCCTATAAAAAGCCTCCTCATGCCCGGGCTCCACCATTTTACAGTGAACTTAATGCAGGGAGAGATGTTACAGGCACTATTGAGCACTTCAGGGAAAGATTATTTATAGTGTAGGGAAAGGATAGGGAGGCATTATCCACACTATAGGGAGAGATCAGGGACCAATAGGAGAGTGCAAAGCCTGGGTAATAGGAGCTATTCTTATTACCTTGCTGCACTAATTGGGGTTACTAAAAGTGATCTATTACTACAGATTTTAGGTTGTTTGAATTCTTTGATACATCAGTAATTCCAGTAATCCTAGCTTCTGTTATTGGATTGAAAACACGGTCTGATACAGCCAGTTTTGGGGTGTATTTAGTTAATATATAACTACTTCCATTCTTCGTTTCTTCTGGGGTGAATTTGCAGCCTGATGCAAACAGTTTTGGGGAGTATTTTTTTTATATACCGTATTTTTCGCTTTATAAGACGCACTTTTTCCCCAAAAAAAGTAGGGGGAAAATGGCCGTGCGTCTTATAAAGCGAATACTAGTGAGCACTTCCATTATGGAAACGGTGACTAGTATACATTAGGTGCTGGGAGCGGGGAAGATACTTACCCACCCTGGTCTGCTTGCTGGGGCCAGCACTCCCTTGTTTTTCTTCTGCCGGTGCTGCACTGTCCTGACCCTGCAGATGAAGAGGAGCCGCGGCGCATGAGAGCTAAGGACTGATGCGGGTCCAAAAAGAGCTGATCTGAGGTCTGATGGGGGTCTAAAAGGGCTGATCTGAGGTCTGATGGGGTCTGAAAGGGCTGATGGGGGTCTGAAAGGGCTGATGAGGGTCTAAAAAGGGCTGATGGGGTCTGAAAGGGCTGATGGGGTCTGAAAGGGCTGATGGGGGTCTGAAACAGCTGATCTGAGGTCTGATGGGGGTCTGAAAGGGCTGATCTGAGGTCTGATGGGGGTCTGAAAGGGCTGATGGAGGTCTGAAAGGGCTGATCTGAGGTCTGATGGGTGTCTGAAAGGACTGATCTGAGGTCTGATGGGGGTCTGACATGGAGGGCTGATATGGGGGTGTGATGTGATGTCTGATATGAGGATCTGATTAAAAATATTTTTTTCTTATTTTCTTACTCTAAAATCTGGGGTGTGTCTTATCATCGGGTGCGTCTTATAACATGAATAATACGGTGTGTATATATATATATATATGTACTTCAATTCATTCTTGCTTCTCGGGTGAAATTGCAGTCTGATACAACCCGTTTTGGGGTGTATTTACTTGATATATAAGTACATCCATTCCTCCTTGATTCTGGGGTGAAAGTGCAGTCTGGCATTCTGCACGGGTGAAGAAAGCACTCTAATCGGGCTTAAGTAAAAAAGATACTAGAGTTGATCATACCGTAAAAGCCAAGAACAGGTAACCCAAAAAGGGTTAGCTGCCGAGGCCGCTGTTCGCCGAAGCAGAACACTTCTCTACACACTTTTAGGGTGGTCAAATTCTTTTACACTTAATTTGATGCGTCACTAGTTGCGGAGTTGATGTTAAATAGAGGCCTGATACTACACACTTTAGGGTCAGTTCACACTTTATTTGGTTTGATACTACACATTTTAGGGTGTTCAAATTCTTTTACACTTAATTTGATGCAGCAATCCCTAGTTGAGGAGTTGGTGTGAAATCACGGCATGATACTACACATTTTAGGGTGTTCAAATTCTTTTACACTTAATTTGATGCAGCAATCCCTAGTTGAGGAGTTGGTGTGAAATCACGGCATGATACTACACATTTTAGGGTGTTTAGGGTGTTCTTTTACACTTAATTCGACGCGTTAATCAATAGTTGTTGAGTTGGTGCAAAATTGCGGCCTGACAGTACAGTAGATCCGACAGACAGGTGAGGAGGAGAGATCCATTGCTTCCTCTGGTAGATGGCCATGAGACTGGTGAGGGTGACATCAGTGACATGCAGACAGTAGTGGATGATGATGATGTAGCTGATTGCACATGAGAGCCGGGTGAAGAGCGGGCTTCATCATCATCAGAAGAGGATGGCAGCTTTCACGTGAGGCAGCGGCTGAGTCAGCAGGGTTCTGTAGCTAAACGTGCCCCAGGTAGACCGCCTGCTACGCAGGAGCCTATCTGTCCAGAAAGAAGTAGCGGTGCACGTGTTCACAGAGGCAGCGGTAGCAGGCAGTCAGCACTGAGTGGTGGGGGAAGATGCGATGCTCGGCGGTGTGGGAATTTTTCATCAAGCCGCCGGAGGACATCTGAATGGCCCACTCTGTGACTGGGCCATTGTGTTTACGACTCATGTGATTCCCACCCTCACCACTCTGTGACTGGGCCACTGTGTTGACGACTCATGCGATTCCTCATACACTTCCCACTTTCACCACTCTGTGACTGGGCCACTGTGTTGATGAATCATGCAATTCCCACCCTCACCACTCTGTGACTGGGCCACTGTGTTGATGACCCATGCAATTCCTCATGCAATTCCCACCCTCACCACCCTGTGAATGTGCCACTGTGTTGACTACTCATGCGATTCCCACCCTCGCCACTCTGTGACTGGGCCACTGTGTTGACTCATGCGATTGCTCGTGCGATTCCCACCCAGACCACTCTGTGACTGGGCCACTTTGTTGATTCCTCATGCGATTCCCACCCTCGCCACTCTGTGACTGGGCCACTGTGTTGACTCATGCGGTTCCTCATGCGATTCACACCCTCACCAACCTGTGCTTGGGCCACTGTGTTGGCTCCTCCTGTGTTTGCCAGCCTCACCACTCTGTGAGTGACCACTGTGTTGACTCCTCATGGTGTTGCCACCTCCCTACTCTGTCACTGGGCCACTGTGTTGACTCCTCATGGGGTTGCCACTCTCCCCATAATGTAACTGGGCTACTGTGTTGATTCCTCATGCGATTCCCACCCTAACCACTCTGTGACTGACCTCTGTGTTGACTCCTCATGCTGTTGCCACCCTCACCACTCTGTGACTGGGCCACTGTGTTGACCTCCCATGCTGTTGCCACCCTCTCCACTTGGTCATGGGGGCATTACTTGTTTCAGCGTGTCACAGAACAAGTTTTGTAGAAATCTATGTGGAATCAGCTGACAACGGTGTAAAAGGAGTGCGCTTCTTCACTCTATTGTAGAATCTTGGGCCACTGCATGGTTCTTTATACCTGATGGTGACATTGACCTGTAACTCGTATTTGAGTTATTTGGTCAGTGTTGGCCCCGTAACTGATCAAATAAGTGGTGTGCAGTAATTCTAAGAGCGACGCCTGTCATCTGCGTGTCATACTGACTCACAGTACTGTTTCACTAGCACAGCAGACTCCCTATGCATGTTTTTGCAATACACTGTGTTCTACACCACTATATAGGCTATCTGCAGCCAGGAAATAGCTGTTTTTATAACGCGATTTGTCACAAATAAATTCAGATAGAGTCGAATCTTTTTGGGAAATTCGGCAAACCGTCTGAATCGAATTTTTGAGAAATTTGGTAATCTCTACTAGCTGTTAAATGACAGCCAGGCTCCTACTATAACTGCTTTTAGTCAGGAAAATGTGCCCAATTCACAGAAAATAAATGATTTATTGCTCATTGTTTGAACGATACAAGCTATTACATGTGGTGAGAATTTCTCAAAAATTCTAAGAATAATCACTCTAATAGGCCCTTTATTAACTGGCACCAAAGTGCAGACACTGGGCAGGTAGGTAAAATAACTGTGCCGTGTTCGGTTTTGTCATCGATACATTCTTTTAATTAATTTCTATATCACAACATGACATGCAGAAGGCAAACAAGGTTACTGGCCAAAGAAGTTAAAAAGACATGCGGTTTCATTCAAAAATGTACCCAGCAACAGTTTCTACTACTGGAGGAATATTGTTTTCAATGGGTTTACACAGTTAAACATAACACCCTAAATGTGAATATTTTATTTTATTTTTTAATAAAAAAGGGATGGCTTTCTAGATATTTTTGAAGTCACTCTATGTATTCTACTTTCTGTCCTGTTTTTGTAACTTCCTCCTTTGTTTGTACTTTTAGCACATCAAACAGCCTCACATGACTTTCTAAGTCAGAATATTCACTGTGGCCAGAGAGGGAAGGGAGAGGAGTGACTCAATGAGAGCATCATACATTATACTGATCAATGCAGTGCCCACCTCTAAGAGTCTCTATCTAGGCCAATCAGGAGAACAATAGACCTGTCATACTGCCATCTCAGTTCTACATCTACTATTACACTAAGGCTACTTTCACATTAGCGGCAGGCCTGATCCGGCAGGTGAAGGGTGCTGCCGGATCAGGACTGCCGCAGCGACATGTGTGGAGCCGGAACCGTGCTCCGGCCCCACACATGTCACACAGTACATACATACACACAGACACACACACATATATAGACAAACAAATACACATACATACTTACATGCTCCCGGCAGGTCTTCAGAGCGCCGGAGGAGCAGGACGGCTCGCACAGGTGGCGATTCCCCACAGCGCCCTCTGCTGGGCGCCTGGTGGAATCGTCATCTGTGCGCGCCGACCTGTCCCTCCGGCGCTCTGAAGACCTGCCGGGGAGCATGTAAGTATGTATGTGTATTTGTATGTATATATGTCTGTGTATGTTTATGTGTATGTCTATGTCTGTATGTGTGTATTGTGTGTATGCAGTGACGGATCCGTCATGAACTCCATTGAAAGTCAATGGAGGGCGGATCCGGTTACCATTGTGGTCACACCAGACGGATCCGCCCCCATTGACTTGCATTGGGGGTCATTCCGGATCCGTCTTGGTGCGGATGCCTGGACCGGAGAGCAAACCGCAGCATGCTGCGGTTTGTTCTCTGGTCTGAAGACGGAACGGAATGCTTTCAGGAGCATTCCATTGTCTTCAGTTCAGTTTTGTCCCCATTGACAATGATGGGGACAAAACTGAAGCATTTTATTCCGGTATTGAGCCCCTATGACGGAACTCAATACCGGAATTTTAAAACGCTAGTGTGAAAGTAGCCTAACAGATCCAATCTTCCCCTCATGGCAGCAATAAACTGACAATGCATTACCTAGCTATATATGAGGTCTAATTATAAGATAAATAAATAGAATGGCCGCCATCCCATTAGTACACACAAAACCTGTCCTAATCACACAGCAGGACAGGTTACTTCACAACACTGAGCAAAAGGACTGCCTCTACCTTTTTTTTCCAAATACAGCTGATAAGATCTTCAGCTGATTCTCTGTAGGAATAGAGTTCATGAGGAGACATGAAGTACAAAGAGGATAGATTGTGGTAATGGAGACTGCATAAAAGTGCTGCTGCTCATTAGCCACACCCTCCTCCCAGTATTTCATGTCTCCTCATGAACTCCATTGCTACAGAAATTCAACTCAAGATCTAATTGGCTATATTCAGGATCATAATCCTTGACAAGCAGAGCAGGGAGGAGGATGGGGCAGCAGTAATATTTAAGTATTTTCAGTAATTATTAAGTATTAATTTCTGGAGAATCCCTTTTAATTTGACTCACTGTTGACTGTGACAAGTGACAAAATCTCTTTAATATTAGAATTTTATTTGAATCAATCTGTTTTTTGTTACGAAGAGTGAAGAAAATCTTGTGTTCAACATCTTGCCAGTAGTCCCCCGAAACTTCAGTCATGTGAATTTCACATTTCTGGTATAGATGCTATTTAGCCATGATTATCTAACTTCATTTTAACCAACCTACCCATAGATTCCATCTCCCTACAAGGAGCACATCCCAGATAATTATCCACTACATTTAGAGAGTAGTTACAAAGCAAATGAAAGGTTCAGTGGCTGAACATAATTAAGCGCTTCCTCTACTCACAACACAGACTCCCCTTATGCAAAGAAAACACAATCATGTTCCATTTCTCAAGGCATGTGTCAGTTTCATGCCTTTCAGAAACCTCCTCATTAACAGGAACATTCATTTTTTCTTACATCTTTCACGTACAAGGAGGAAGAATTTGGATAGTGCACAACACAAAGCCCAGGGAGGGGGGAAACAACAGATATCAACTCTCATAAATTCTCTTTTCATGATCCGACTCATTCACTGTTTGCGTTTCCCTGTCTTGGCCAGCAGGCAGCTCTCAATGCTTTTCATACAGTGTCTGGTAGCACATCTCTTTATGTCATGTTTTCTTGTGACGTGAACCTACTATGGAGGTTTCTATTCATTGGGGAGGCACCTGCTGCCAAGAGCACAACACTATAAGCCCTCCTGTAGCTTCAGCAAACCATTACCATGCTGCAGACTTTGTCATGCAGTTGTGCCGGTATTTGTTTCCCATGGACAATGTGACAGACTGAGGGGGAAGTTTAAGGGGCAAAGGCCAAAGCAGCCAAAATCACCACAAAGAAATTACAAAGAATGCTCTATACAGAGTGCCACAAAATTCTTCTGAATGGCTTTTTTTCAGGAATTAATAAAAAATAAGACAAATTTATACATTTGCATTTTTAGAAACGTAGTATTTTACTGAGTTGTGTGATCAACAATTTAGAACATTGGCTTAAAAAATGTCAGAAGGTTTCATTAAAAAGTAGCTGTATAAGTAGAGGTAGTCTATTTGTGGCCAGAACCAACAGACACCCAACTACCAAATGTCTAGTATTTGACTGTATCAATGATGCAATGATGCTTTATCAATGAACAGACAGTGGTCTTTTACAGATTTGTTTGCCTTCAAGGTGTGTCACAGACATAAGATTTATGTTGGCCAAACCCGAAGACTATCTAATGTGCATTGGGCCTCCTGTTTGTTCCTGATGGGAGATGTCAGAAGAGATAAGGATCAGGCAAGTTGGATTTCAACTGAGCAAACCTTTTGTCCTTAGGGAGATAAGCCACTGTTAGAGTCTACTTCTTACTACAGAGAACACTGTGCTTTCTCCCATTTCTTCCTCTCCTTCTTCCTACTGGGAATACATGCATGCTTGACCAAGGCGATCAGACTGCCAAGCAACAACAGTAAATAGATATCTTTACTATATCAAAGACATTGGTGGCATAATGTTCAGGATATCCAACTGGTGGAGGTCTAACCACTTTGGCCCCTTACCAATCACTAGAAAGAAGCAGCAGAGACGCAAGGAAAACACTATGCTAGTTAGTCCTCAGTTTAGCCTACTCACTTATTCTAGAGAGCTGCAAGAATGTACACAGACTATCATAATGGCCATGCGGAAAAATTTAGAGTGATGTCAGCAGACAAACTGGCACTGTGCCATTCTAAAGCCTCTAACAATAACATCTAGAGAGATATTGGATAGAGATGGAAGAGAGAAAGTATTGACTGACCTTTCAAATGTCTTTCCTGTACCACAGACTATCATGGATAAAACATGCTTAAACCAACATCTTCAGTAAGGGCAACTATCATACTTTGTGAAAGAAGAATCACCAGTTTAACAAAATCGTGATAAGCATTGTAATAAAAGAGCAATTGGAGAAGCAGGAAATTTCACAATAGCTTATTCTCTTTATGGCTAGAGCTACATGGCAACCTTGGCTTTGACAAACATGGCACGGCCAAATAAAGGTTCCTTTACACGGGACAATATGGCAGGCGATTGTCAGGAAGGAAGCGTTCCTTCCCGACAAGCCTCTAGTCAATGGAGGAGACTGTATTTGCATGCAACGATCTCCTCCACAGTATGGGCATGAGCGATCGATAATGCCATTGCTCTTCCCCATACTGTTTGCCGGCAGCAAATGCTTGTTCATTTGGTAATTGGCGGCACGTTTACACCACCAGATAATGGCTAATGAGTGTTCCTATGGATTCTCGGCCAGTGTAAAGGGCACTTAACATGATGTAGTATTGCCTGCTTTGCAGCTAATAAAAGTAATGGGGTTGTGTTGGGGTCCTGCTAGCTGATGTGACCATGGTATGATAGTTGCAGGAAATCTACCATAGCACACTTGGATTTCTTGTACCTGTTATGTTGTGGTAACTTGTAGGTTGCAGTACAATCCCATTCGCTTAATTACTTACAATGCAGCGCTAAGCTGTGATCTTTGGCTGTGTCTTGTGAGGCCAAAGTTGTCCCTACCCTAAAGACAAAATAAGACATCACTTAAAGGGAATGTGTCATCAGAAAACGACCTACTGTTTAAATAACTTTTTGATGTTTAAGCACTTCTACCCCAGGACAGTTTTCACCTTAAGGACCAGACTATTTTTTACATATCTGACATGTCACTTTATGTGGTAATAACTCTGGAATGGAATTTACTTATCCAAACCATTCTGAGACTATTTTATGGTGACACATTGTAATTTCTGACAGTGGTAAATTTGAGTCAATATATTTCACCTTTATTTATGAAAAAATCCAAAGTTTACCAAAAATTTGGAAAAATTTGCAATTTCTCTGTTTTTAAAGCAGATAGTGGGACCCTATAAAATAGTTATTACTTAACATTCCCCACATGTCTACTTTATGTTGGCATCATTTTGTAAATGTCATATGATATTTTTAGGACATTAGAAGGCTTAGAATTTTAGAAGCAGTTAAAATTTTTAAGAAAATTTCCAAAACCCACTTTTCAGTTTAGTTATGAAGTCACTTTGTGAGGCTTAGATAGTAGAAACCACCCATAAATGGTCCATTTTAGAAGCTAAACCCCTCAAGTTATTCAAAACTGATTTTACAAACTTTGTTAACCCTTTAGGTGTTCCACAAGAACTAAATGAAAATGCAGATGAAATTTCAAAATTTCACATTTTTTGGCAGATTTTCCATTTTAATCCATTTATTTTCTGTAACACGGCAAGGATAAGAGCCAAATAAAACTCTGACACTGTTTTTATTTTTTGTTTTTTTACAATGTTCACCTGACAGGTTAACTCATGTGCTATTTTTACAGAGCAAGTTGTTATGGACGCAACAACACTAAATATGTCTATTTTTATTTTTGTTTCAGTTTTACATAATAAAGCATTTTTGAAAAAAACAAGTTTTTGTGTCTCCATTTTCTAAAAGCCACATTTTTCTGCCGATCGTCTTGTGTAGGGGTTCATTTTTTGCAAGAAGAGTTGACATTTTTATTGGATAGCATTTTTGGGTACATATGATTTTTTGATCACTCAACATTACACTTGGGGGCAAGATGACCAAAAAATTGGTTTGATATTTTTATAGAGCAGGTTGTTACGGATGCAGCGATAATATGTTTACTTTTTTAAAAACGTAATTCAGTTTTACATAGTAAAATCATTTTTGAAAAAAGTTTCTCTATTTTCTGAAAGCCATATTTTTTTATTTATTGGGCGATTGTCTCATGTAGGGGCTTATTTTTTGCAGTTAATATATTTTTAAAGAATTGTTGATGTTCACAGAGAATGCCTAGAAAACTCTCCCAAAAAAGTCAATGAGGTCCCCTCCAGACCCTTGTGTCTACGGCCCATAGGGCTGCTGTAAAGCAATTTTTTTTAATGCTTTGTAAATTCTGTAAACAGCTTAGGCAAGATGTCCGCCCCCATAATCATGTTCAGAAAAAAGAATTTTAAAAAAAATCTATAATCAGAAAATAAAATCAGATTAGAAAAAAAGAATGTGTGCTGCTACCAGGTTTTAAATGGCAGATAAAATTTTGGGTGACATTTCCTTTAAATATTTTTTTTTTATACTGTTAAAAACTTCACCCTCTGGCATAAAGTGAGCGATTCCAGTATACACTGTTATTTGTCAAATAATCCCTTCATGATTGTGAGTGACCAGAGCCTTGCCCTACAGGAGCTGTTAGTAGAATACAGGTACTGTTTACACCACAAGAGTTCTTCTCAGATGATCAGTGCAAATGCATATCATGTCCTTTTATCCCTACCCAAGTGAAGAGAATCCACAAAACAAAAAGTTATCTGCACAGAAACAATATAAATGCAGGATGTCCTCTTACTTATATTGTGATTGAAGATATTGATGATAGGGTTAGTTCAACCCCACAACCTATAGCCATTCAATAAAGGAGGATTGCTATCAATGTAGATTGATGACTGGTCAGTGCGTTCCAGACCTGGGGAATAACCTTACCATTGTGATACAGCAGCTATTTGCCAAATTGTACCTGTAATCAGGGAAACCCCATCCAGTGTACAAGATTGTGCTCGACCTCTATTATAGGCAACATCTTCTAAGGCTTAGTTTACACACTGCAGTCCTGGTGCAGATTTTGCCATGGTTTTCTGTTATGTTGCCAGTGCAGAAAACTGTAGCAAAAATTGCATCATGGCTACAATATATGATCCGAACTAAATCGGCCTAGTTTTTTAGGTTATGTCATTCAAGTGATAGCATTATTGTAAGGAAAGAAAACTGAGGGTAACTAAATTATATCAGTTAGCAAAAACACTGGGAAATTTACAAAAGAAGAATTTTCAAATATTAGTAACTACTTGCATTCCCCATGTAATAACTATTTTGGAGCATCTGTTGTTATGACTCTATGAGGTGACATCCCTTTATTATTCCTTCTAGAAATTATGGAATGAATTGCAAGCAGTTTGTAGTGAAGATCCAGATGGGTGTTACCAGTTGGGGGAGGAGTCCCTGCACAGTGTGACACCAGCAGCACTGATTGGATAGTGTCAGACTGTGCAGGATCACACCTACAACTGGTAACACCCATCTGGACCTTCATTGCAAACTGCTAGTAATTCATTTATAACTAAGCAGGAACAATAAAGGAATGGTACTCCTTAGAGCCATAACAATATAGGCTATATAATTATTACATGCGGGATGCAAGTGGCTAAAACAGACGTGTCAGGAGAGGTCCTCTTTAAATGATAAAAGAGAAAACGACTCAATGGTCAAGGCGCAAGTCATGTTATAGAGGTTAGTTAAGACACATTTGTGACCTAATCTAATGAAATGTAAGACATATTGATGTGTCTTGCCATAGTCTGCAATGAATGAGAGAAGGTATCTGTACAGAACATAGAGCAGCAGGCAGACTGTTTCTTCTGGAGTTAAGTTTGTGGTCCCTGTGTGTGTCTGAGTCAAGCAGAGATGGATAACTTTTTTTCTCAACCTGTATTTAAACAAAGACTTCGGAGTTCATCAACCTCCCACTGAAATTCACAGCTGCTGAACACACTAATCCCCTCTCCCTTCCTTTATGTCTTTCAATGGGCTCCTTGCTTCAAAGACACTTTGGGAAAGGACTTTGCAGAATTTCGTAGAACTCCCTCAATAGAAGTTAGTGCAAGTATTATTCACAGAGCAAGTGGCTTTACAAACAAATACAGCCTAACAATCCCCTCTTCCCTCCCAAACACACACATAGGCACAAAAACATTCTAGCCCCCAGACATGATGTTATCTAAAACAGGATTAGAGGCCTGATCTCTCAATGCGGTGGATCTGCCAACTAACACTGTCACCTCTCTGTGCCTTTTGTCATAACAAATCTCCTGAATGCAATAAATGCTGGCCTAGCTCAGCTGCATCCGGATGTTTGGAGACACAAGTAACAGTGAATGTTGCTTTGTCACAAGACAAAATGTGTCCTGGTTTAAATCTGCACTGATAAGTATGCAATGGATGCCATGCATAAGCACCATGTCCGTTATCCAGACTAGAAAACTGCACTGAAGAAAAATGCAAGGAGGTAAAATGGTATTTTCTATCAACCTCAAAGTCAGTTTTCTTGCAGACTGCAGCAGGTTTTCTTGCTCTTTGTAACAGTCAATTTATACGTACAGAGGAGCAGCAAATTTTTGGGAAGGAAGCGTTCAGTGCAGGAGAAGTACTGCATTGACATGTGCAATCTCCTCCACTGTATGAGGATGAGGGGTGGCTATTGTGATCGTTCGTCCTCATACAGCTGCATTGTTTAAAGATGATTCAGAAGCCTGCACGAATGACCGTTTCACCCATTCATTGGGTGATATGCTGCACCTTATGTCAGGAAGGTTCGTCCCTGATAATCTGCCCTATTATCTGCACGTGTAAATCCACAGTTAATAAGATTGTAAAGATTCACCCTCATACACGAGATAACTATGTCTCCCGATTCCTCCTTCCACATGAGATCAGCTGAGCATGCATGTGTTGTGAATGAGAGTGGGGAAAAAGCCATTGCTAGACACCTCCTCCTCCAAGAACAGAAATACTGGGCAGCTGAAATCCAACTGCCTGATCTTCCTGTGACATCTGCACACACATAAGATGGTAGGCTGATCCCGCTGAAATTGTTGTGTTCGGCAGAGCAACATCTAAGGCTGGATTCACATTGTGTTTTTTGTCCTAAGTAAAAACTGTATACCTTAACCAAAGCTACTTAACAAAACTACAAAACTACAATTCCCAACATGCCCTGATAGCTGTGGGCACATTGGGAGTTGTAGTTTTGCAACAGCTGGAGGGCCACAGGTTGGTCATCCCTACCTTAAATTGATTCCATACAGTGGCATCAGTTACTGTACAGTCCCACTGAAAAATAAATGTACATGTTAACTGTTTTTTTTTTTTTTTTTGCTGTACTACACTTTTGCATCCTTTTTATCTCCCAATTTACAGTATATGTTAAATGTAGGGCAAAAATGTGTGATGTGAAACCAGCCTAAGGTGTATGGCCAACTTATGGCAAACAAATTCATATGACATCTCACCTACAATGGCCACTCTTACTAATGCCCTACTTGCACATATATTTACAGCGGACAGCTCTAGGCATGATAAATTTGAGATGCAAGATACCAGACAGAGTCAATGACACTGAACTATGTAAATTATAGTGTTCTATTAATATGTTACAATCCTTTTTGGAAGTGTTCAAATACTAACCCGGAGGTTTTTAGACTGCAAGAATTTCTCTGCTTACAGAATACTACTTCTGCTGACAGATCTAAAGGGCAAGAGTTGGGAAACTTGAAATCCACAAGAAACCCTGTATGCTTTTTTTTCCCATAACACTCCTGTGGCTAAGACTACAGTTTATATTAACCCAGACATACCCACAATTTCACCCAGGCAGCCCCCTGTGCTTGCATGCTCCGATGCTCTCCCTGCACTCCTTAGCGTCACCCGCGATTCTAGGAAGGCTCGTTCCCGTCGCCAGTTGCTTTCATCTGCGCAAAGGGGAGATGCAGCGTTGGCGGTGCGAGGATCAGAAGTGACGCAAGTGCCAGGGAGCGAGGTGTGAGGGGCCCTGGCATTTTGGAGAGGGTGGGGGGGCATTATAGGTCTTGGATAACCCCTTTAATATACACGGTAACAGCATCTCATTAACAGATGTTTACACTACACGCCAGTGGTGATACAAAACCCATATACCAGAGGCATAAAGAACGAACTTCCAGGGGTTCTATAAGCTACTTATGAAGTAGAGTAGAGACAATTACGTAGACTGTAGTCTTTTCAGTTCTGCCCTTTAAAAAAAAAATATATATATATATATATATTTCGGCTCTCACTGATGTTGCAATAATTCAGTGATATAGTTAAAATACTGCATTCATGTGAAGCAGCCCATTGTAGAGGCTACTGATTTATGATATTGAACTCTACCAACTCACAAGGAACCATTAACATTTATCTCGACCTATATCAGCCTGAAGGAGGCCAAAAGGACACTGGGGGAGATTTATCAAACTGGTGTAAAGTAGACCTGGCTTAGTTGCACATGGCAACCAATCAGATTCCTCCTTTCATTTTCTAAAGTAGCTGTGAAAAACAAAAGGTGGAATCTGATTGGTTGCAACTAAGCCAGTTCTACTTTACACCAGTTTGATAAATTATCCCAACTAGTTTGGTCTCTATCTGTTGAATAGAGTCCTATGGATACTTTTGACAAACATGACAAAAGGTCTGCCAGGAGTATATGTCAAACACAGGGCTCTGACACACGGCCTAAGAAGCTGTCCGCAATAAAGCCAAGGAATGAGAAGTACAAAGCAGACCAATTAAGCAAAGCAACTTTATTTTACTCAACAAAAATACACCATATGTAAAATGAAGGCATATACAATTGCAAATAACGGCAGGATGCATTGAGAGGTTCACAAAATTGCTAAATGCCAATTTCCCATCACATAATGTATCAACATCTTCAATAACGATGGATAATGAACATTTTCCAGTAGGTGTATATCACGGATATTATGAGAGAGAGTATCTTGTATCTATCAGGGTATGAAATGAGAATTGTTTGTCTAGAATAACCACAATGTCAGTCCTGTAATGATAAAGCACAGTCCTACATAGAGGGATATGTTTGAGGGATCTGCAAGATGTTTGCCTTGAGCAGCAATTAATCCTCCTTCTGGACCAGATTCTCATTTATATATAGTTATGGACACAGAATAACCAACGCAATATCTCCTATAGCCATGTGTGTACAATTGTCAGTGCAAATGCTATGGTTTGAACAATAATCTGAAAATATAGAAGCAAATAACAAAATGGAAGAGCAGAATAGTAAAACTGAGCTGTATTGTACAGATAGTAAATTCTCGGTGTTATCATCTGGAAATAAGTAGCTGTTTTACTACCCACTGAGAAAGAATGCATTAAATTACTGTAAATCATTTCCTGATTCCAAATACAGGAAGAGGGGAGTGAAACTGAAGACCTTGGCTTGGCTGGAGATCACAAGGACCACTGTGGAGTAAGGAGGAATGTACAACATCCTCACCCATCAGTGATACTGCATAATATTCTGAAAGAATGATAAAAATAATAATGGAAGTAATTAGCTAAAGGAATATGAACACAGAGGATGTAACAAGGTAAAGGAATAAAGGGGTTATCCGGCCCCTGAAATCACCCCCCCCCCACCATATGCCCGGGTCCCTCACAGACCATGACGGGAACAAGCCTCCCTAGCATCGAGGGTGACGCTGGGGAGACTGGTCCCTATCACCGCCTGCTATTGGCTGGCCCCCAATGCCGGATGTTTTCATCAGCGCAACGGGGAGATGCAGCGGCGGCCGTGCAGGCTTCAGAAGCGACGCAGGTGTCGGGGAGCATTTCAGGGGTCGGATCACCCCTTTAATGGAAACCCCATGCATCAGCCAATAGACTCCATTTTACATTATGGAATTGCAGTTGGAAAATCTGCAGCATTAACAGTAACAGCAAATCACTCCTTCACTCTCCCCACCACCGATGCCTCATGCTGGTGCCCCGCGTTGATGCTGCTGTAGCCAATGACTGGCTGCAGCGGTGACCTGCCCCCCTTGTGTCATGTCATCTGGTCAAATACTCAAGGGAAGCAGGTCACCAATGTGGCAATCATTGGCTGTGGTGGTGTCAAAGTGGATGTTGACAGTAGAGGACCTGAGAAAAGCAACAGCGAGGATGTGAAGGAGCCAGGACCCAGAGGCGGGAAGAAGGTAAATATACTTCCCTTTGCAGGTCTAGCCATGGGGATGGTGGATCTGCCTAAACAAGATAAAAAGATAAAATTCCGTCTGCCTTCACTAGGTGGAGTTTACTGCATTGAGGTTTATACAGATCAAGCTGAATCCCTAAAAAGGATATGGATATATGATAAAATTGCATAGAATGGGTTTGCACATCTTATGTGTATTAAAAAAAAATAAAGTCAATGTCCACCTTCAAACCTCAGGTTGTTTAATTTTGTAATATATCTTTCTAGTATTTGATGCTTCCTTTTCCTGACATAGGGCTCCTAAACCCTTACATAGACACCATTAAATAAAACAAGTTTGGCTGCCTGTAGTAGTTGACATTTTAAGAGGCATTTCCTTGAGATTCAGACATTCTAATATAATTTGAAATCCATGCCAAGTTCTATGTCTTCATTTGAAAATGATGTCCATAATTCTGTTCAGCAAGTAGAAGCCAAGGTCACGTGACGCCAACCTGGACATCCTATTTCACTTTTGAAATAGCAATGGGCAATCAGGAAGGAATTCACAAAGTATTATAAAATGGGGAAAGTTCTTAATCTCTTTGAACCAGAAAAAACTGGCATCAAAAAGTTGAAAATTTTGGCACACAGCAATTTTGCAACCTTGCGATGTTATGCCGGGAAAAAAAAGCAGATGGGCGGGGCCTAGCATGGGCTGACACGTTTACTATAATTTATAACAGAAAGTGGCATAAATTATAACGCAAATCTATGCTATCTCCTAGCTGGTGCAGATTTGCATTCCTGGTGCACAGATAAAAGATGCGCCTTTGCCTCTTAATAAATCTGTGGCATCTTACTCCAGCACATTTTAGACTAAGACTGGCATATAAAATGTTTATCTTAGTAAATTTCTCCCTTTTTCAATAACTTTTTATGATCTCGGCTCGTTGTCTATTATTGGAAGGCTACCACTACTAAACATTTAATCTGTGATGTTTACCTGATGTGTAAAAAAAAAAAAATCACATTAACTGGGGAATGAACACAACTCTTAAATTCTGCCCTCATTTTCATCTTGGTCTCCCCTTCTGACATCCAAGGCGGCACACGGTTTCTCAGACTATCAGATGCACAGTGTGTATCGGCAGCCCAAGACACTTCTCACTTGTTTGGCCCTACTCTTGGATTGGCCGGCACTCATCACGTGCACAGTACTGGCCAATCCACAAGCAGCAGGAAGTGTCTTGGGCTACTAAATGCACAGTATGCGAAGGTGCGTGGCCATCTTGGATGGCAAAAGAACAGCACGGGTAGTGGTGGATCTGCAACTAAAAAGATGAAACGAAGGTAGGTAAGTGTTCTGTTCATTCCCCAGTCAATGTGAAGTTTTTTCTTGAACCGGAGGGTCGCTTTAAATGTAGTGTGTATGCCTATCCTTGTATTTGCAGTAAAGCATGCACAGATATTAAGTTTTGGATTTCCCTGGGTCATTTATACATCAGTTGTAACCAGTATCAGTGATGTGCATGTAGATAAATATACAATTCATTTCCAAATAACTGAATAATTCATCATTTAAAAGGGGTCGGCCCATCTAAGACTGTGGCAAATCGGTAGGATACACCACCAATGTCTCATAGTTGTGGCTCCCACCTCTCCATCTCTAGAATGGAGCCCACAAAGTGAAGGAGAACAGACCATGCATGCACAGCCGCCCTCCATTCATTTCTATGGGAGACTTGAAAATAGCAGAGCGGCAAGCTCCTAGCGATATGCCACTGATGTCTGAGATGGGCCATCCCCTTTAAATCTGACATTTCATGCCTTAAAGAGGACCAGTCGGCCTGACATATTTGTTTTAATAGAAATTGTATTCGCCACCAAAAAATTCTGGAGCACTTTTTCTTAGAACGCTGCATTGTGCGGTTCCTGAAAATTGGGTATGACCATTCCTCTTGTCAAATGGGTCTGTAACTACAGTCTTACCACTCCAGAGTAGTTATTTAAAGGGGTTTCCTCATTATTAATATAAAAATGAAAATCAGACATCATATATTGCATGACACTGTCTTTGTAGCAAAGGTGGAACCAGCCCTGCACCTCACATGGATGCAGAGATCTGCCTATTCATTGCTCCAATTGCTTTGCTGGAAGCTCAGGGAGCTTGTCCTTGCTGCAGCAGCTCTCTCCCTGTAGCTGTCACAACTTGACGAAGTATAGAAGTGAGAATGTGTGACCACCTCAGTGAGGTGGACAGAGAAATAAGGAAAAAAAACAGCAGATGGCGCTGTACAGATGCAATTTAATTAATAACTCAGTGGCTATACTAAATTTATAATTACATTCAATTACAAAAGTATTCAGATCCAGGTGCTGATTTGAAAAACAAACAATATTTTTTGTGGAACGACCCCTTTAATTGGGAATGTAAGTTTTTAGTAAAACAGGCATGTCAGGAGAGCTGCAGGTCCCCTTTAATCAATGTATCACAACCCTGTTTTCCCACTTGTGCACCCAATTAAGACATAAGAGTGACGTTAAATGGTTTATTCGGTATATTGTGCTTTTGGAAACAGATTTTAAATAAGTCAATAACTTAAAACAATGCAGTAACTACCTGAGCATATACTTTATCTTACAAACACACCATAGTCTTACATAAGAAAGAGGCGTACAACTGCTGGTTGTAATTCCCTCGTGGCTTTTTTATATAGTATAGTAAAATTCCTTTAATAGGTCATCTGAGACTAGAGAATATCTTTTATTCTGCACCTCCAGGGACAATTACAACCAGCGCTGGCCGCCAAGAAAAAGAATCAAACCAAACAAAGGCCCTGTTGCATATAGAGTACAGGGAAAGCAGGCAATGGGTAAAGGTTCATTTCTCCCGATGCTTCTAATAATATTCACTGCAAAGCCAATGACTATAAAGGCCTATACCATACAAACAATTAGGTAATCCAGATTGTCTTTGGAAGCAGGCGTGTGCTCCCTTGCACAGTTGCAGCCTTTGCTACAACTGTGACGCTTACTATGAATTTTGTCCTGATTATAAACCATACTATTTCATGCACAAACTGGAGCCATCTTGAATTTGAGACAACCTTTACGACCGGGGTGAATCGTGTACCAGCTAGTGCTGCACAAAATATCAAGATGGCATCCTGCTTGATCCACGTTCAACTTGCTCAGTAATCTACGGGGACCAGACTGTGCTGCATTGTTTCAGCATGTACTGTATGTATATGAGAAAGCACCCAATGCACCAGCCTGGTACGAGCTGATCACCCACTCTGCAGTTCAAAAAGGCTTCATGTTGCTGGTTCTCGAATGTGCACCTGTAATGTCCGCATCTCTTTTTAGTGCTACACTCCCAACTTGCTGGCGATCGTCATAAGGACCTTTAAAATGGGCATGAAACCGGAGACTTCACTGAAGTTACTGCCACTGACCACCTGCGTGTGTACAGCGAGACCTTGCTGGTAATTGCGATTCTCCATACAACAGGCAATATCATGTAGGCCAGCCAGAATATGTGCTGATAGCTGAAGGAAAGAAAACGGCAGCATGAGATGGACCTCCACACAAAACATTACTGCCCTATTTATTTTACATCTTCAGCTTATCAATTGCTATTCAAGTACATTTATATCATAATAGATTATAACATAATGATAAAATGATGACAAAGATAATAACATACTAAAAATACAATTCAAGACCGCGCCATTTATCCCCCCTTCCTGACCAGACACAATGTCCATTTTTTAGTGCATGTGTCTTGAAAGCCATAACTTTTTTTCCATTTGGTTATGTAAATAGTTTTTGCACCTTATTCAGTGATAAACAGGGCTATATTTTTATGTCTTTTTTTTTTTTTTTTTATGTATGGGATATGGTTGCCTGACATGGGGCTAGAAGGTGTGGAGTGTGGTTGCGGTTTCTTTCTTTCTCGTTTTAATTAACACTTTGTGTTCCCATAAGGTCATAAGACCTTTGGGGGATATTGAACATTACACTTTTTTTTGCCGATTCCTCCTGTAACTGGGGTGATGACATGATCGCTAGGAACAAAGCAGGAGGTAGCAGTCCATACATAGAGAGAGAAGTGATGAGGAAGACAGGGACACCAAGAACCTTTCCCTACCTTCTCTATAACTGACAGCAGGCTCTGCGGCTGCACGATTAGTGTGCATATGCCATCTCTGCATGGACGTTTAGAAACACCATTCTTCGCACTTGACTAAAAATGTAGCCCTGCTGGCCAACTCCTTTATCCTCTTAACATGCAGGGTACGTTGGGATTGAGGACAAAATAATAATTTTTCCTCCGTATTCCTGATTGTAATTTTATTTTTGTACTGAAGTCACAGAATAAGGATATATTTTGTGCAGAGCATATTGTGCTTTCTGGTTTTACCACTTTGAGATATGAATATGATAGCTCCGCATTAATATATTTAATTTCGAGGTACAAGCAAAAACACCAAGCCAATTGAAACAAAAACAAAACCAAACACTATTGAATGTGTATGGGCACCTTTACAAGGATTGGGGCTTTTTCTGGCAGGTCGAGCCAGGACCAGAAAGTGGCGAGCACAGGAAACCCAAACTAGACTATGAAAAAGCAGCAGTGGTGGATTGGTGAGGGTGAATATGGGATACTTATTTAGTTATTAACCCTTTATGGTCCTTTTCTTAAAAAAATAAATAATTTGAATGGGCACTATGGAATACTACATTTTAGAAATTATTCTTATGGCATCTTTCTAGTGCAAAACCCTTAATCAGTTTCTGTATATACACTTCACAGTCAAAAGCAGCGATTCACTAAATGGCTCCTCGGTGTGCATAATTAATGACGTAATTCATACTCACGGTATTCTCTCTCAGCTTGTCATATAAACACTCCAACCTCTGCAATGCATCCTCAAGTTTTCTTTTAGTTTTCTGCAGGCACAGAACACACAGATAAGCAAATTGCATTTTTCCAACCATTACGGTATTAAAGGAAAACTAAAATAACTTCCAACATTAATCACTTCCTTTCCTTTGGTCCTATTTTGTCTCATATTACAATTAATACTAATAAATACATAAAAAAAACTCTTCTCTCTGTGTCCTGGGAGCTCAGCCATGTCCTCCCTCCTTCTCCTCACTCTCCTGTATATGAATGCAAAACAACAGGTTGGGGCAGAAGCCTTCCTGCTGCATCTTGTTTCCAGCAGGAGAAAAACATTGCATGTGTCTTACAGTCAGGAAGGTCTTATAAAAAAAAGTGTGTATATATACAAGCACACACACACACACACACACAGTATTTTTGGACTATAAGACTCACTTTTTTAGCAGGAAAAATCTTATACTCCGCAGTCAGGGTGGTCCAGCAGTGCCAGATGCCCTTGACTGCTTCCTTAATGATCCGTCAAAGCGCTCATACAGCACTCAGCTGGATCAAAGAGAGGTCTGAGTCTGCCCTATTCTCTCTCCCTACCTGACACCAGTCTGTGTGATCAGTGCAAGCAGGAGATGAAGATAGTTCAGCTAATCACTGTGAGAAACATAGCCTTCCTCATGCTGAAGGTCCTCAGGTAGCAGGAAAGACCAGTTAGAAGACTACAAATGGTACTGTATTGTACTGCACATAGTAACCTGTGATGTGTATGGTCCTCATGTGACCACAAGTGCCATTGCTGTTTGTTTCAATGGTCAAAAGATGACACACTAGGATTAACACACTAGGATGAGCTAACTGTAAACTATTAACCCCTCTCTACCTTACACTATTAAAATTAGTGACATGAACCCCTCTACTTCATTAAACAACAGAGAAGTTTTATTAAGTAGAATATATATTCTAATTTTCTGATGTCTAAACCTGAGGGTGTCTTATAGTCTGAAAAATATGATAGATCCATAGATACATGCACACATATGAAGCTTTATCTAGCATATACACTAAATGTATGCATTATGGACTTCTGATTTGTACCCTGAGTCTGCCTTCTGCCTGACTCTTTTGGCTTGACAAGATATCCTAGTTTTTACCCCTGGTTTCGCTTCTCTGGTTCTGTTTAGATTTGGTTTGGACTCTATTAACCTCAACGTGGTACTTTCTGGTTTTTGTCATCCGATTTCTGTGCCATTCTGTCACTAGTCTTTTGTTATTTGTCTCTTAGCCATCCCTTCCCTGATTCGGACCCTGCACTCATTTAGGAGGAACTGCTGTCCAATTGTGGTCCACAGTTTAGGGCAGATCGTGCAAACAGGTAAGGACAAGGCTAGGCAGGAGATCAAGGCTCACTGGTCCTTACCGTAACACTGTGATGTGAACAGTGCCTATAACAGTTTATTGTGGTATGCTCTGTGTGGCACAGATCGATACTGGAGCATACAGAAGTAGAGAGGTATGCCAAAGAGCATGAATGAAAATAAAACTATAGAAAATGGAGATACTTTAAAATATGTCATCTGACTTTAAAGACTTTCCCAACCTCCTCCAAGACACAGAAGAATGTGAATGGAAGAGAATGAGCTGCATCCAATACTCAATGATTATATTCTACATAGACTAGAGGCCCATAGAGAAGGAGCTCAATATATGTATTCACTGCTGGCTTTTGTCTCTACATCTATTTAGGATCTCATAGAAGCAATTTTCCATGCTGGGAAAGCAGTATTCATCCTGCTGAGCCTCGTCCTTCCTGCTGCTTCACCTAGGCTGCCTCCCCTCAGGCTGCTCTGTAGATCAACCAGCCTAATGGTTTCTCTCGTCTACTCATTCCATTTAACATTTTTTAAGAAAAAAAAACATTCTGTTACAACGGTCCAACAATCACTCTGTGTCCTCCCGATGGAGCACGGCAGCAATCCAAGCCTGTTATTACTATACGTAAGAGCTGTTACTAAGCTAGTCATGTCAAAGGAAATTACATGGATGTGATAAGCATGTACAGTAATAGCAGGGAACAATATAGAAGTGCTCACTGTGATCAAAGCTGATGTAAAGTTACATTTATTCTGACACAGACCCCAAACGTACAGCCAATATCATTAAAGGGGTTTTCCGGTTAGAATAATTTTTAAGCAAGTACCAGCAGCCCATCTACTGAAACAGAAGATACATATGTACCTGTTCCATGCTGTTCCGGGCCTCCATCTTCTGGTCCCCGCACTGTTTACATCTGGTGGTGCATGGACAGTCCATGTGACCATCAACCACTGGAAGAGAACAGTCCAGGGACTGGAAGATGGAAGCAGTGTGGAGGACCAGAGTGGCATGGAGCAGGTAAGTATGAATCTTCTTTTTTCAGAAGGCGGGCTGCGGGCACTTGCTTAAAAATCATGATAACCAGAAAACCCCTTTGAGAACTATCTTTTCTGTAAAGAAGAACAGTAAGACCTAGAAGTGATTATACGGCCCCCACAGAAGATCTGTGCTTAGGCCTCTTTCACACTAGCGACAGCACGGATCCGGCAGGTGAAGGGTGCCGCCGGATCCGCGCTGCCGCAGGTACATGTGTGGGGCCGGAACCGCGTTCCAGCCCCACACATGTTACACAGTACATACACACAGACACATACATACTTACATGCTCCCGGCAGCTCCGCGCAGCACAGTACAGGAGGAGGACGGCGCGCACATAGGACGATTCCCCACAGCGCCCTCTGATGGGTGGAATCATCCTATGTGTGTGCCGTCCTGCTCCTCCTGCGCTATGGTGACCTGCCGGGAGCATGTAAGTATGTATGTGTATTTATATGTGTATATGTCTGTGTATGTCTGTGTATGTGTATGTCTGTGTATGTGTATGTCTGTGTATGTGTATGTCTGTGTATGTGTATGTCTGTATATGTGTATGTCTGTATATGTGTATGTCTGTATGTGTGTATGTATGTATGTATGTATGTATGTATGTATGTGTGCAGGTGACGGATCCGTCATGAACTCCATTGAAAGTCAATGGAGGACGGATCCATTTACCATTGTGCCACACCAAACGGATCCGTCCCCATTGACTTTCATTGGGGGTCATGACTGATCCGTCTTGGTGCGGATGAATGGACCGGAGAGCAAACTGCAGCATGCTGCGGTTTGCTCTCCAGTCTGAAGACGGAACGGAATGCTTTAAGGAGCATTCCGTTGTCTTCAGTTCAGTTTTGTCCCCATTGACAATGAATGGGGAAAAACTTAAGTATTTTATTCCGGTATTGAGCCCCTATGACGGAACTCAATACGGAATTAAAAAACGCTAGTGTGAAAGTAGCCTTAGTCTACTAGATGTCTGGAACAAACTCCCTGCTGAGTTCCTTCAAAAACTGTGTACCTAGAAGTACTGATGCTGTTTTGAAGGCAAAGGATGGTCACAGCAAATTGCATTTTGTTAACTGAAAAAAAAAATCTGAAAACATTCTTACTTTGCAGCATTTTTCTTGCGAAACTTCTGCACAGTACTGTATAGTGTATATCTATCCTATATAATTTATCTATCCATACACACCACATACTTACTGGGTCAGATGCCACCACAGAGCAGCGCTCGACCAAACCACTGAATGTTCTTTGCAGTGGTAGATGCTCCGCAGGTAATTCTTTTTTATCTATTTTTTCCACTGCCATCCGGTGGAACTGCAAATATAAAAAAAAGCATCTTTGGGTCTCATACTACAGTCAGAACTGATCCTATATGGCACTCTAGTTGCCACCTAGAAGAACTGAATGCAGTGCATCTAGGGAAGACGGCATCTGACGTGCCATGAATTTAATTTTTATACAAAGATATTCATGTCCCCATTGAAATGCATGGAATCAGTATTTGAGAGCAGGGGCAGATTGGGAACTTAAAGTGGCCCTGGAAAAAATATTGAAAGTGGCCCCATTTTGTAGTCGGGTGAAAATTGATGGAAGGCAAGGACCAGTAATACCTTATTGTGGCACATTATACCACCCCAACACAGCCAAATACCACAGTCTGTCACAAAATACTGCCAGCAGCACAAAATACATCCCAAAAAACTTCCACTGCCCAGCCATGAGGAGGACTTGGGTGGCCCTCTGGGCATTGGCCCACCGGGAAATTTCCCTGTAAGGTCTATGGCCAATCCGCCCGTTTGAGAGAAATGTGATTTAGGTCCATTGTGGGTTCACCACGTAATGTTTTACATGTGGATTCTGTGGTGGATTTGTCACGGATATCCCAAGTCTATGGTGTAAATCTAAAGACAGATATGACACTCTACATTGCATGTTCATTTCCATGCAAATTCTCTGAGGTGGATTCAATTTACTAAAATGTCCTCCATTCTGCTGTTACTGTAACACTGCAGATCCACAAATCTGCAGCGTATTCGCCACGTATGAACATACCCTTGAGACATGGCAGCAGACCTACCTGGACTGACCTTTTAAAGCTTATTAACATGTAACAATTAGCTTTATGATGTGTACAGGCAATGATAATTGCCCTGTTTAGATGAATTTGGTCAAAGACATCAGGACCCCATCCCACTTCCCTCACCAATTAATGACTGCCGTTGTCTATAAATCATGAGTAGACGGGAGAGTAAGTCATTAGGGGTCCACAAAAAAAAGCACAATCTATTTAATGTATACCTGCATGCTTCCTTCTTTAGGTGCTCCTGGAGGTGTCTGACTGGGATCCAAATGGGGCTGGAGGATTTCTGGCTCAGAAGGCAGATTCATCACCGGGGTAGTAATGGGAGCTAGAGGGACCAAGGGGCTTGGCTGAAACAACAGTACAATTATTAAAGGGGTTAAAATACTCATTTTGCAAAACCTTTAAATGACTTATTACACGATGTGTATTTTCTTTCCATTCAGTGTCGAATTTGCTTCTTCCACAAGATACTGTATTTCTCACGTCCCCTTTATACTGTCCCTCTTACAGTATATTCACAAGGAGCATATCTGTTGCAGAAACTTAGTTCCATTCATCTGAATGGGGCTTGCAGAAAACCATATGCAGGCCATGAAACCACCCATTTAGATGAATTGAACAGATTTTCATAGCAGTAATTTTAGCAAAAATTGTGCACAAGTGAGTTTTAACTGAAAAGTCAAAATGAAAAAATTCTCTGCCTGATGTCTACTTCTCGTAACTGTGGGAAGCAATAACTCCATGATAGAAGGGTATTTCCACCATCACTTTCTTTAGCTTAGCGTTTATGGGGACACAGGCAGATCGCTCTTCTGCAGGGCGCTTCCTGTGTCACAGCAGAAGCAGGAAGTGACATCAATATTGCGCCATACAAAACACAGCTTGTCCTATAGCAGTTTTGTAGAGATTTTGCAAAGAGGGGCCAAACCTGTAATCTCATTCATCCCTACGAAAAGTGATAGTCGCGCTAGATCACTACCATCGCACGACAAAATTTCTTGTCCACAGGCTTAGGCCTTATGCACACGGCCGTTGCCCGGCCATGCCTGTATTGCGGCCTGCAAACAGTGGGTCCAAAATATACGGGCACAAGCCATGTGCCCCGCACATCACGGACACAGACTCATTCACTAGAATGGGTCTGCATTCCGGAAGGTCTGGTGCGGAATGCAGGCACTGAACCACTATGGAGTGCTTCCGTGGTGTTTCTGTCTGTGCCTCCGCACCGCAAAAAAAAAAAAAAAAAAAAAAAAAAAAAATAGTGCATGCACTACTTTTTTGCGATGCGGACAGATCACGGACCCATTCAAGTTTAACGGTTCTGGAAACGTTTGCGGAATCTGCATTGAAGACCGCAAATTGCGGTCCTCGATGCACGGAACGGTCGATCGACGGCCATGTGCATGAGGCCTAAAGCTGCAGAGACTATAACATTTTATGAACGCAGTGAATGTTGAATTAGTCAGCTGATGCATTTTCAAGAAATGTGATATTCCTTGCAGCATCTATTTACATTGGGATCACGGTAGCTTTTGCGGTATGTAACCACATTTATTTATAGCGTTGTTTGCAATGAGGTTTGTTCATGTCCCGTGCAGCTAATGAGGTGGGTATGAAGGGTGTTATTTGTGGAGGGGGTGCTTCAGTCACAGGCCCAGCCGCTTGTTAAACAGCGGCATGAGTCACGACTGAAGCTATTAGGGACTAGTAAACTGCCTTATAATGTCAGCTTACTAGAAGCCGTGGGAGGATTTAAACCTAGAAATACAATTCTTATGGCATGTCAGATTGAGAGGTGAGAGCATTATTCTGGTTTGGCTAAGCCAGGTCGTCAAGGAAGATTCTCTCCAATAAGGCCAGATCAAAAGGAGATGGTTTTAACGAGAAGCTAATCCTGTTGTAGTGAGCACAGCCTGCAGCTGATTCCCAGCCAGGCCTTCTACAGACAGCCAAAAGCCCTAAAGAGACACAGGAGCATGAACACCATACAGAAAGGATACTTACGTATGCTACGGAAGAGTAACAACTTGCACAGGACTTTGATCATTTCCATAGAGAGATAAAAGTGTATGCCACTTTGCAAAATTTCTCTGATAGAAATCTGACTACTACTGTATTGAAGTGTAACTGACATGTTACACAGCTTGGGACGGGATAATGACATGCCAGAAGTTTTGATAACTGAGGTCTGATCGTAGGACGCTCACCGAGCAGAAACGTTCAGCTGAGCATCGGCTGTGATGGCTCTCCTGGTATACAGAGGTATCCAAGGACAAGAAAAACCCATAAAAACATATACCATGCAGCCCCATGGAGCCACCATGGCCTCCATCAGGTAAATGTGGGTCTTATGGATAATCTGGGGGCTTTCAAATACTGCAAAAGTAGGGTAGAAGTAGCCTTAGTGACTAGGTAACAGAAGTGTAAATACTTCATGTATGAGGTAGGGTTGAGCGGTATACCGGTGGCAATGATATACCGCGGTATTAAAAAACAGCGATATAGCTGTTTCCTAATAACCGCGGTATTTTGTGACGTCATATGAGCGGTCATCTGTGTGGACCGCTTCTAAGTCTGCGCCCGCCTGCCCCTGCATACCACTGAATACAAATTGCTTCCAACAGCGGCGGCCCCTGCATATCCTCACTCGTGTTAATGGCTCCGCCCACCGACCTCTGACACTGGAATGAGAGCGCACGAGCGAGGTGGACGAGAGAAAAGTCTCTCCAGACTCCGACTCCCTCCTTGCCACTTCGCCTGACTCCTGGCCTGCAAAGAATATCCAGCAGAGGAAGAGGAGTGAGAGACAATAAAATAGTCACGGAGGGTGTCATAAATTAAAGGTGGAACGTCTATGTCTTGTGTGGCTCTGGCCTGGTCCTTCCATTCCTGCCTGCAAGCTAATGCAGTTGGTGTCAGCACATTAATCTCTAATAGCAGACATGAGGAAATAATGAGTCCCCCATACACAAGCAAGAAGACATTACTGCATGGTGGCCACAAGACTTTATTATACTGAGAAGGAAGGGGCTTCAAAAATTGTCCATACAGTATAATGTCTCCTTGTGGCTTCCCCCATACAGTATAATGTCTCCTTGTGGCCGCCCTCATACAGTATAATGTCTCCTTGTGGCCCCCATAGAGTATAACGTCTCCTTGTAGCCCCCATACAGTATAATGTCTCCTTGTGACTGCCCCCATACAGTATAAAGTCTCCTTGTGGCTGACCCCATACAGTATAAAGTCTCCTTGTGGCTGACCCCATACAGTATAATGTCTCCTTGTGGCTGACCCCATACAGTATAATGTATCCTTGTGGCCGACCCCATACAGTATAATGTCTCCTTGTGGCCCCATACAGTATAACGTCTCCTTGTGGCTGCCCCCATACAGTATAACGTCTCCTTGTGGCCCCCATACAGTATAACGTCTCCTTGTGGCTGCCCCCATACAGTATAACGTCTCCTTGTGGCTGCCCCCATACAGTATAACGTCTCCTTGTGGCTGCCCCCATACAGTATAATGTCTCCTTGTGGCCGCCCCCATACAGTATAACGTCACCTTGTGGCCCCCATACAGTATAATATCTCCTTGTGGCTGCCCCCATACAGTATAACATCTCCTTGTGGCCCCCATACAGTATAACATCTCCTTGTGGCCCCCATACAGTATAACATCTCCTTGTGGCGGCCACCAAACAATATAATGTCTCCTTGTGGCCCCCATAGAGTATAACGTCTCCTTGTGGCTGCCCTCATACAGTATAACGTCTCCTTGTGGCTGCCCTCATACAGTATAACGTCTCCTTGTGGCTGCCCCCATACAGTATAATGTCTCCTTGTGGCCCCCATACAGTATAACGTCTCCTTGTATCTGCCCCCATACAGTATAATGTCTCCTTGTGGCTGCCCCCATACAGTATAACGCCTCCTTGTGGCTGCCCCCATACAGTATAACGTCTCCTTGTGGCTGCCCTCATACAGTATAACGTCTCCTTGTGGCTGCCCCCATACAGTATATAATGTCTCCTTGTGGCTGCCCTCATACAGTATAACGTCTCCTTGTGGCTGCCCCCATACAGTATAACGTCTCCTTGTGGCCCCCACGTACAGTATAACGTCTCCTTGTGGCTGCCCTCATACAGTATAACGTCTCCTTGTGGCTGCCCCCATACAGTATAACGTCTCCTTGTGGCCCACATACAGTATAACGTCTCCTTGTGGCTGCCCTCATACAGTATAACATCTCCTTGTGGCCCCAAATGTTTTTTCTTCTAAATGGATATTTATCGCGATATACACTCATCGGCCACTTTATTAGGTACACCTGTCCAACTGCTCATTAACACTTAATTTCTAATCAGCCAATCACATGGCGGCAACTCAGTGCATTTAGGCATGTAGACATGGTCAAGACAATCTCCTGCAGTTCAAACCGAGCATCAGTATGGGGAAGAAAGGTGATTTGAGTGCCTTTGAACGTGGCATGGTTGTTGGTGCCAGAAGGGCTGGTCTGAGTATTTCAGAAACTGCTGATCTACTGGGATTTTCACGCACAACCATCTCTAGGGTTTACAGAGAATGGTCCAAAAAAGAAAAAACATCCAGTGAGCGGCAGTTCTGTGGGCGGAAATGCCTTGTTGATGCCAGAGGTCAGAGGAGAATGGGCAGATTGGTTCGAGCTGATAGAAAGGCAACAGTGACTCAAATTGCCACCCGTTACAACCAAGGTAGGCAGAAGAGCATCTCTGAACGCACAGTACGTCGAACTTTGAGGCAGATGGGCTACAGCAGCAGAAGACCACACCGGGTGCCACTCCTTTCAGCTAAGAACAGGAAACTGAGGCTACAATTTGCACAAGCTCATCGAAATTGGACAGTAGAAGATTGGAAAAACGTTGCCTGGTCTGATGAGTCTTGATTTCTGCTGCGACACTCGGATGGTAGGGTCAGAATTTGGCGTCAACAACATGAAAGCATGGATCCATCCTGCCTTGTATCAACGGTTCAAGCTGGTGGTGGTGGTGTCATGGTGTGGGGAATATTTTCTTGGCACTCTTTGGGCCCCTTGGTACCAATTGAGCATCGTTGCAACGCCACAGCCTACCTGAGTATTGTTGCTGACCATGTCCATCCCTTTATGACCACAATGTACCCAACATCTGATGGCTACTTTCAGCAGGATAATGCGCCATGTCATAAAGCTGGAATCATCTCAGACTGGTTTCTTGAACATGACAATGAGTTCACTGTACTCAAATGGCCTCCACAGTCACCAGATCTCAATCCAATAGAGCATCTTTGGGATGTGGTGGAACGGGAGATTCGCATCATGGATGTGCAGCCGACAAATCTGCGGCAACTGTGTGATGCCATCATGTCAATATGGACCAAAATCTCTGAGGAATGCTTCCAGCACCTTGTTGAATCTATGCCACGAAGAATTGAGGCAGTTCTGAAGGCAAAAGGGGGTCCAACCAGTTACTAGCATGGTGTACCTAATAAAGTGGCCGGTGAGTGTATATCGTTATCGCGATAAATTTCTTAACCCCTTCGCGACCAGCGCCGTACATGTACGGCGCTGGGGCGATGCGGACACATGGCGCCCGCTCGCGGGTGCGGCGGGCGTCATGGCCGGCAAGTCTCTGCTGTTTCTAACAGCAGAGACTTGCCGCTACCTACTGTGTCGGCGGCGTCTTCCGGGGTGACTAGATGCCGTGATCACACGTGATCACGGCATCTAGTTGCGTCTAAACCCGGAAGCGTTCGCTTCCGGGTGGTGTACAGACACCCCGTGTGGCCAATCGGGGTGTCTGTACACCATATGAAAACTGTAATCCTCGCTGGTGAGGATTACAGTTTTCAAACTGCAATTCTTATTCTGGCCACTAGATGGCAGGCCAGGATAAGAAATGAGCAATTCATGGCTTTCTGAGTCTATAAAACCCAGAATTGCTCATAAAGAAAAAAAAAAAGCCACAATATATAAGCCCATATTTGAGCTTTCTAATAGTAAAAAAAAAAAATTAAAAAAAAATGTTAAAAAATATATAAAAAATAAAAAAGATGTAAAAGTTCAAATCACCCCCCTTTCCGTATAAGTAAAAAATAAATACCTAAATAACAATAAATATAGACATCATGGGTATCACCGTGACCGAAAACGCCCGTACTTTTAAAATATAAAAAAAAAAATTCCAATACAGCGAATTGTGTGGCGGAAAAAAGCGTCCAAATGGCGATTTGCCGTTTTTTGTCGCTTTTTTTTCTAAAAAAAATTAAATAAAAAGTGATCAAAAAGTCATACACACCCCAGAATGGTATCAATAAAAACTTCAGATCGTCCCGCAAAAAATGAGCCCCCATACAGCTCTGTACACATAAATACCAAAAAGTTATAGGGGTCAAGATTTGACAAAGAAAAAAAAAAAAAAAAAAAAAGGGCAACTTTCTAATTATTTTATCACTATGAAAACGCAGGAAAAACTATACATATTAGGTATTGCCGGATTCGTACTGACCAGTAGAATGAAAGTAACGGATCAGTTTTAATGCACATCGAACGCTGTAAATAAGAAACCCGTAGAACTGTAGCGGAATAGCGTTTTCTTTGCAATTTCACCCGGTTTGGAATTTTTTTCCCGCTTCCCACTACACCGTATGCAATATTAAATGGTGGCGTTGGAAAGTACAACTTGTCCCGCAAAAAACAAGCCCTCATACAGCTATGTGAACAGAAAAATAAAAGAGTTATGGCTGTTTGAAGGCAGGGAGCGCAAAACGAACATGCAGAACCGAAAAAAGCTCCGGGCGCGAAGGGGTTAATATCGTTATCGTGGGAATATTTTTGATATCGCCCAACCCTAGTATGAGGCTTATATTTTCTTACAATAAAGTAACACAGAGTGCCTTGTAATTTAATTGTGACGCTACAATCAGTGCTTTTCTGCTAGAAGTGCCACCTGCATGCAGGAACTGTAGGAAAAACAATGAAGTAATTTTATATTTTTATTATCCCAACCCTCGCAGTGCCCTCACAGTATTTATAATGCCCCCAGGACATCACAGGGCCTCCATAGTGCCCCCTGTATAAATAATGCCCCTATAGTGCCCTCAAGAGTGAATAGTGGCCCCCATAGTCCCACCTCCCCAACCCAAGTATAACAAATGCCTCCATTAGTGGCTCCCAGTACTAATAAATGCCCCCATCAGAGTTCCCCAGTTTTGCTTACTCACATCTTCCACTTGCATGCACAGGGATGGTTGCTCTGGGACCTGCCCTCCCAGCGTGTTGATGTCATCATGCTGGGAGCACAGGTCCTTTTTCATCAAGTGAAGTGCGACTATCTCTGCTTGTGCAAGTGGATGAGGTAATTTTTTAAAAAATTGTAACCCCTAAAAGGACATTTTTCACTAGCGTACCCATTTTTAACCACCATTAGATGGGTGCACTCTTGTCTAAAGGGGCGTTAAAAATGTAATGTCCTCGTTTTTGATGCCTGCTATTCACTGGCTGTTAAAAGAAACAGCCGTGTACACAGCCCCATTGCCTTCAGTTGGTCCTGAAAATGGCCATTTGGATGCAGCCTTATAGAACGGTCAAGCCAGCTCTTCATTCAATCTCTCCATTGATGAAATGGCCAGCAACTCCCTCACTTGGTAAAACACGGGGCAGGGAATCCTAGTTTTCTCAGCAGCTGGAATCCCGCGAGTTGGAATACCACCTCAGACATTTATAGCATATGCTGTGTGTATGCAATATATTTCTATGGTGGGAAAACCCCTAAAGAAGGTCTATGTCTATTTATCTGTACTTGCACACTTGGATGAATGGTCATTTGCTCAGTTCTTAACTGCACACCACACATTCTGTCATTTACTGTGGTCACTGCAGGAGGTAGGTTTTGGCTATAGGCATAATCACATGTAAAATGTTACACAGGTACCTTCTTCCGTTGAATACCAGATTTCATCGAGAAGGAATCTGTCCAACCTTCCTGTTCACCTGCTAAAAAAACCCTAATATAAGTAAGGAGCACACTTTTGCAGTTTAAATGAACAGTACAGATGGGGTTTCCTATTGTGACAATGGCTCCAGCTTTTGACAGATTTCGGTCTTCCACACCTAGACCAGTTTAGCCAGAGCTGAGCATGGGATGCAAGTCCGAAATCCAGAACGTCAAGCGCCATTTCCACATGGAGTTGGTGCTCTGGAATCTCAATGTAAGGGTCTCCATAACATGCACTCTACAAACTAAAGCAGTCACATGGAAAGCACAAACAAATGCAACTCGTGTGCCGACAAAAGCTCATTGGTTATTACATGTTGTATTGCTGGCTGATGTGTCACTGTCATCCAACTGGAAGCGCAGTCATAAATTGCGTTGGTATGCTGGAAAAAGAAGCTCTCTTTATCCAAAGGTCCCATTTCAAGGAACAGAGTTACAATATTGTGTTTAAAGAAGAACTCCCGCAAAAATTTTTATTCTCTGACCTGTTAGAAAGGTGCATGATATAATCTGTAGTGATTGTCATTTTCTTATCAGTGACTGTTTCTGAGTAAAAACCTCTCTTCTTATTGTAGCTGGGTCATGTGACCAACTCCCTGACCTCCAACTGACCCAGGACAGAAAGCCAGTAACTGCTCTGTTCATTCCTATGGGAGCCTCACTTTCAGTCTCATAGGAATACATAGAGAATTAGACTTCCTGTCCACACATAAGTCTATGTGTGAGTTGGTGGGTCTAATTCTTAGTCACATGACACAGATAAGAAACTTCAGGATGATAGAAGTCAAAAATTCAAACATTGGTAAGAAAATGACATTCACTACAGATTATATGTACATTTCTAGCAGGACATGGAATAAAATTTTTGTCGGGAGTTCTTCTTTAAGGACGCAAATACAGCCTGGGTTGTGCAGTCCAATAAAATGTTACTGTGAAAGACATTACTACCCGACACAGCCAACCCACATCCAGTTTTGCCCTTGAGCTGGGTAGAGCACATACTTTACATAAAGCTGCTCACTAGATAAAGCAGTGAAACGCAGAGGGGGAGATTTATTAATAGTGTTTTAAGACGAAAGTCAAAAGGGGAGAAATCTCTTGCGCTGTCGGAGGTTGCACCTAAGCTATGAAGACACATAGGCCTTGTCATAAATTAGACTCATCCTCCAGCAGTCTGTGCGCCAAAATGAAATCTACAGCAGCTCATAGAGGTGTAGGTTTCTGTCTTTGTTTGTGTCTGAGAACAGGAGAAAATAAAGATAAATGTGGCAGACAGGGTGGCGCAGAAAAGTCAGAATTTAAAAAGTTGCAAATATGGGGTTTGTAACTTTTTTCACAAAAAAAGAAGCAAGGAGATGCTCAAAGTTTTTAACAAATTTGGTTATTAACTAGCAACATCTTTCAAAACTGTTGAGGAGGAAAAATATCTTTTAAAAAGTATAAAAAAACATAACCATATAATGACATAATCCACTTTTTGGCACAACTTAGTAAATCTCCCTCAATATATACACTACAGAGCGGGATGGACTTCCCAAGTCTTTACCTGTAGCATCTTGTCTGTTCTCCAGCCAGGGAAAGAAACCTAGAAATGAATTGGTCATTCAAATATGTCAAGTCAACCCTGGAAGAAAAGTGGCACCCTAGGCTAAAGGATGTTTGTTCCAGACACACCGATTTCACACCTGGAATTGTTCAGAGACAATAATACTTTTCTACGGTGATTTAGGCAGCAAATGTAATATTCCCCATATTAATAAGTTTCAATGTAAATCACGTAGTTTCTTGGATGGTAGAATAAAGTCTACTGATGGCAACACAGACCATAACCCAACTCTACCCATACCTTAGTAGTATGGTTTATACCTTTAAGATATCTTCATGGTATCTTTATTGTGTATCACATACACCAATAAATCAGAACATTAAAACCATCTGTGTAATATTGATATAGGTCCCCTTCGTGCCACCAAAGCCCTGAACCATCAAGGCATGGAGTCCAAAAGAAGCCCGAAGGTGTCCAGTATTAAACGTGTTTTAATAACATCTATCACCAAGGGAACAAAGGAACCCACTATCATTATAGGCATGCGTACCAGCAGTTAGAGCCCCACTTATCCCCTACACTGTGGATAAGGAATAAGTGTTGTTTATGGCAAAAACCCCTCTAACTTGCTTAGCAGTTTGGGCTACAGTAACTAATCTGTGGGATAGGGCTATCCTTCGCTCCCCATTTGCACTGAAGAGCTCTTAGTGCCCAGGAACCTGTTACTGATTTACCCACTGTTCTTACTTTGACGGATACAACACGGACGTCAGCCGTAATTTTTGTGGATGCACATTTTGTGGACCGCAAAGTATATACAGTCATGTGAATGTAGCCTTACTTCAAGAACTTTACGGTTCACTTGCTGCCTTCTGTGTCTAATCCCTTGACAGATCCCCTTGTAATGGGATGATAAATGTTATTCACTGCACAGTTGTCTGGGTTTAATGTTATGGCTGACTGACTCCTGAACATTGAAATTGCAACATCAAGAAGGTTATGCAAATCAAGTCTGTGGACGATCACATTTTCCAGCACATAGTACCAATTTGTGGAATGCGGGAGAGACATGAAAGCCAGATTGAAAGCAAAGTTTTTTTAGCCACATGAAACCTCAAAAATCAGATCAAGTCATGTGAGATGATTAGTGATCTGCAGGAGGCATAGTACACACGCCTAGGCCGAGATGTTAGCACTGTTTAATGTTCTGTGTCCTGGTGATTGGGAGAACACCACAAACTGAAATGACAGCAAGAGGTGTACAGAGGCGAACCTCTGCACGGACAGATCGTATGAGCCAAATGTCCAGCTACAAGCGTCTCACTGACTTCACACCATGGTTCTCAAAGACAATCATGGTGCACAGCAAGACGGCAATGGAGTTCTATCCTCTTCAGCGATGAGTCCTACTTTTGTTTTGGACACTAGGATACCCAGAGATTGGTCTGCAGACATGGGGAACGCCACAAAGACGCCATAACAAGGAAACATCACACTGTTCCTAATCCCATGATTATGATGTGGGGTGGCATAATGTACAGTAGCCAGACCCATGGGCGTAGCTATAGGGGGTGCAGAGGTAGCAGTCGCTACCGGGCCCAGGAGCCTGAGGGGGCCCAAAGACCCTTGTGCCACATAAGAAGACAGTGATATTATAGAAAGTGCATGCAGGTCAAGTTACACCTCTGGCTGGAGGGAAGGGGTTAGGTAAAGAATTTGGCATTGGGAGGGAGGGTTGCCGTTTCAATTTTTGCCTCAGGCAGCACAAGGGGCTGTGTGCTTCCCTGCTGAACGCTTGCACCAGGGCCCATGAGCCTTTAGCTACGCCCCTGGCCAGACCCCTCTAGTTTTCATTTCAGGTACACTAACAGCTTTGGTTGCATTGATTTGGTCATGGAATCCATGATATGGCCATTTCTCCTAAGTTTCCCAGGAGCTGTTTTTCAACAGGACCGGCTGCATGTTGTTCGTGCTACTGTGAGCAGCCTGCATGGCCTAAATGTGCTACTATGGCGTGCAGTGTCCCTAGACTTGTCTCACATTGAGCACATCTGGGACGTCATTGGTCGGAAATTGCAAGCAGCAGATCTTGATGATTTGTGTACCCAAGTGCATTCCTCAGACAACCATTAATAACCTCACTGATATTTTTTTACATTTTTTAATCATTTGCATATCCTTAACGTGACTATTGATCCTGTTGTTTCCATAATTCCACGACTATTACTTCTTGGTGTTGCAATTTCAATGTTGAGGAATGTACATGTTTCATACAAATTACACTTACATTTCTACGCTGTATGATCCACACTTTGTACTCATTTGACATTGCACAGGACTTAACTTTTTTTTATTTAATGAGAACTGGATAAAAAAAATATATACCTGTTGGAGGTGGTGGTGGCCGGACAGTCGGTGCTCCGGGTCCTCCTTCATGAAATCCCATGTCTGGTTGATAGTTAAAAGGAACATGGGATGTAGTCATAGTGGGTGGTGTTGGAGGCTGACTCATGCCTGATCGTGAAGCAGGATGATAGGCAGATTGGTGCAAAGGTGGAACAGAGGCTTGAGGGTATGCATTAGATACTCCAGGTACATTCATATGAACATCATGAGATGCTGAAGGAAATGTAGTATGGGTTGACATTGGGGGAGCTTGCTTCATGGGTGGAGGCTGTAGCATTCCTGAAAAGTTAAATAAGAATTTATATGAATATAAAACACTAGAAAATCCATACTCTTAGATTTGCTTACAGAAAAAAGTAAGTTTGACTTCTTTATTGTAGATAACAATACTAAGGCAAGTTTCACATTAGCATTAAAACCAGCCAGAGCCCACTGACTATAATGGGACCTGGCGGGAAACCAGCCTGCTTCTGGCATAAGTGCCAGATACGGGAGGACAAAAGCCAGTGCAAGCAACAGTTTTTGGTTGATTCCCGGCACTCATGCTGAAAACAGACAGTTCCATGCCGGGTTCCATTACAGTCAATGGGGTCTGGCACTGTCCCGGCCGTTTCTGGCACTGCCTGACAAGATAAATTAAGGTAGGCTGTACCTCTGCCGGAACAGCCTGCAGGATGGTTTTAACGTTAGTGTGAAACTAGCCTAAGTCTTCCTACAGTGTACTAATCTACATTTACTCATATCACATATTGGATAATATCTCTAGGTGCTATACAGCCTGAAATAGACCAGGTTGAAGTAGTGCCACCTTCAGATGAATGTGATCTCAGTCAGCGGGGATGAGATGAGGGGCAGTGTGAGATGTGCTAACAAGCAGGGAGAACAGCTGAGGAATACATCTTTCTGTCCCTGTATCATTGTAGATGCCCCCCAGGTGGTCAGGAAACAAGGATTTGTATGCATTTTATCAAATTCTCCCCACATTTGTGTTTTTTTTTTGTTTTTTTTTAAAGGAGGAGTGAAAAGATGACTATTTCCCTCATCAAATCACTTCCTCTATACCTAATTAGGAAGTTTATTGATGCTACAACTTGTGAAGAAGAAAGATGCAGCTTTATTGTTTTATTAATCCATTAAAACCAAGCTTAGACCTATACCACACTGTACATCTCTGCCGGCCCAGTTTTAATGGATTAATAATATATTGAAGCTTTACAGTGGTGAGTGCCCCACCTTTCTTCTCCACAAGTTGTGGATTATTTGGATCTATTTTGCTGTGTACCACCTAACTGCTCTACATACAATCCTTCTGCTCCGGATGACTGTATTCAAGTCTGCAACCAGGTACTGGCAACTATTTCATCTTTTATGTGCTCGAGTTTACTGATGCTGTGACCCAGACATTTACCAGCGTCTGGATCACGACATTAAAAAATTAGTAGCGCAACACCTTCACATCGCGCACTCACACAAACATCAATAAAGTTTCCATTTTATACTGTCCCCATTCTGTCTATACCTGATCTTAGTTTACAAAAATGCTAGTGATACCTGTTACTTGCTACAGTAACACCAAAAACAATTATCACTACAGAGAAATATCTAATATATCTATGACAAATGGAAAAGACTTGTGTCAGTCACAAAAGATAGTCTCACCCTCTGACTGTCCCTATTTAAAACAAAAACAAACAGAGGATAGGTCATCAGTTTATAAATCTTGGAAAACCCCTTTAATATGCGCTATTTTGCACCAAAATTTGGGCACAAAATTCTATCACATAGTAAGCTAATGTATAGACAAGACTGTCTGAAAGTGAGCCAGATTTATCATCTAGTCTCATAAATTTGGCAGATCGTAACAGGGGCTGATGAACGGGGCAATTATTGGGAAGGAGTATTCCCAGGAAGGCTTGTTTGTACCTGATAACTGCCCTGTGTGAAGGTGCCGCTGATCAATATGCAAATGCTTGTACATTGGGAGAAATGGACATCATTGATATGGACTCCTAAAATGATCGTTTCTGGGCTGGAGATCAACAGGCATCTGCTGCCAGGAACAACAATTCTCTATGGGGACGAGCCATACCGAGGAGATAATTGCTGTATGTAAATCCAGTTCCTTTCAGACAACTGCCGGCAAAGTCGCCCTATGTAAAATGAGCCTTTCTTTAACACAGTCTACATTTTAGAAAGAATTAGTAAATCTGCCCCATAGCCTACATAGGATTGCAAAATTGATTCATTCTTAATTTTAGGTGCGCTTGATCAGCAAAAGCCTTTAAAGGGTTTCTGTCACCAGATTTGGGCATACTAAACAGGATGGCATTTGCAATGTGCAAATGCCACCTGATGCCCAATCTGGTTTTCTTACAGTAATCAGATCAGCCGTTTTCTTAAAAAAAGCACTTTTATAATATGTAAATTAGGCGTACTAGGTGCAAGAGGCGTTTACCTTGCACCTAGTAATCGCCGTGTTCCTACCTCTAGTGCCGCCTCCTTCTTCCTGATTGACAGGGCCAGGCAGCTTGCTCGATGAGCTGCCGGCCCTGACCTCGATCGAAATCCCGCGCCTGCGCCGTGTAGGCTACGCCGTGCGGAGTAAAAGCGGCGCAGGCGCAGTGAGACCCGGGAGCCGGCGGAACTCACTGCGCCTGCGCCGCTTTTACTCCGCACGGCGCAGGCGCAGTGAGAGAGGCAGGAGCCGGGCGGCCGGGTGAACTATCTGCGCCTGCGCAGAATTTAGCCTACACGGCGCAGGCGCGGGATTTCGATCGAGGTCAGGGCCGGCAGCTCATCGAGCAAGCTGCCTGGCCCTGTCAATCAGGAAGAAGGAGGCGGCACTAGAGGTAGGAACACGGCGATTACTAGGTGCAAGGTAAACGCCTCTTGCACCTAGTACGCCTAATTTACATATTATAAAAGTGCTTTTTTTAAGAAAACGGCTCATCTGATTACTGTAAGAAAACCAGATTGGGCATCAGGTGGCATTTGCACATTGCAAATGCCATCCTGTTTAGTATGCCCAAATCTGGTGACAGAAACCCTTTAAAATGGGACATATGCAAACAATTGTGATTTATGATAGCTTTCTATCCATTTCTGCTATTCCAAGGTTAAAACCCCACACCTCGAAGAAAATGTTAGAAATGCAAGATTCATTATATGTTAAATGGAGACCATGCAGCAAAGCTATAGAATCTTTATGGGAGTCAAATAGAGAAGTGCAGCAAGGTTCCCTCGCTAATATACTTGTCAACAGCCTGAAAGTCACAGGCCGGGAGAAACTTATTTCCCCATTGCTATTATATCCCCAGCCCCTTGTAAAGAGGAGGCCACAAAGAGCCAACACAGGAGAATTGTATTCGAACAAAACCGCATCAAGGACCTGCAGAAATCTCCCACAGCCACTGGAGTGTTTGGCAACAGTTGGCGGATTAAGCACTTGAGATGTGACCAGTTCCCCACCCACCTGCCACCGGTCTTTCAACGATCTAAATGGATTGCAGACAAAGAGTGACAGACTTCATGCAGGAGTCTAGAATCAAACTGATCTTACCGAGCGTCCACTCCGAGCAAGGAAAAGCAATTATGTCAGCATTAAAGTAGAAAAAGGAGCCCAGCTTGCCTGAGCAGAGAAATTTAAAGGATTAAAACCTACATTCTCCTAAATCAGACTTTAATACAACTTTAAAAAATATTCTTTCAGTGTTACATTGCAAATAAAAGATGTGGCACCTGCAAATACAAGTCACGGGCTAATCTTCATTGAGTGCGGCAGAATGCTGGCCATACAGAAGGGATGAATTCCACCTCTACATGGACCTGCCTAATCATCCCGTCGCCCCCTCGCAGTGTTCAACACTAGGTTACATTTCAAGTTAAGCTACGGAAAAGTAGAGTAAAAGTGTTTTTCTTGTACTGGTCCTGAATTAGGACTGGCTGTCCAGTAAAGAGCTGCATTAACAATTTAGTAAACATCAGAGCGGAAATCTCATTTTTGGCTGAGTGATGTCAGCACAGAAAAAAAAAAAAAAAACTAGCTGTCCTGCTGTACTATGGGAATTATTATTATTATTTATTTTTAAAGCGCCATTCATTCCATAGCGCTGTACATAGGGGTATACATACATACAGACAATTGCACTAAGCATGAACAAGACGAGTTACAGACTGATACACAAGGAGAGAGGGCCCTGTCCGCGAGGGCTTACACTCTACAAGGTATGGAAGAAGGACACAGTAGGTGAGGGTAAAGCTGTTCATGGCGGTGTAGAGGCCGCAGGGTCATTTGTAGGCTTGTCTGAAGAGGTGGGTTTTCAGGTTTCTTTTCAAGGATTTCACTGTAAATGAGAGTCTGATATGTTGGGGTAGCGAGTTCCAAAGTATGGGGGCTGTACGGGAGAAATCCTCGAGGCGTTTGTGGGAAGAGGTGACAAGAGGGAGGTCTTGTGAGGAGATTACGTGTGGGGATGTATCCTGAAAGTAGCTCTGAGATGTAGGGAGGGGACAGGTTGTGGACGGCCTTGTATGTATTTGTTAGTATTTTTAACTGAATTCGCTGGGCAATGGGGAGCCAGTGAGGGGAGGGGAGAGGTGGATTAGTCGGACAGCAGAGTTGAGAATAGATTGGAGGGGTGCGAGAGTGCTAGATGGAAGGCCACAGAGAAGAATGTTGCAGTAGTCTAGGTGGGAGATGATGAGAGCATTTTCACAAATAAAGAGGGTTTCGTGGACTTTGGCATTCATGGCCTTTCCTTAGGATATACAACGAAGATGACATCATTCGTCAGAGTCACAATCTGGTATTGATGGTCTGTCCTATTGGAAAAGCCATCAATGTTAAAGTCCCACAAAATCCCTTTAAAGGAGTCAGCCCATCTGGACATCGATTGCTGGCTCTGCATAGAATGAAGAAAGTCACACATGCGTGGCATTCTCTTCATTCACGGCAGGGCCCCGTTCTTGAGATAGGAACAGGTCTCATTGGTGGGCACTTAAGGAATATCCTATCAATATGCCATAAATATCCAGATGGGACAACCCCTTTAAAGGAAGTCTGTCTGAGCTCAGGAGAGCAGAACAAATATACTGTTTATGTGGCGCTCTTTAATGTGAATATGAAATTCTGCCAAATGCCATTAAAGGGGTTGTGTCACTTCAACAACTAGCACTTGTTATGTAGAGAAAGTTAATACAAGGCACTAATGTATTGTGAGTGTCCATATTGCTTCCTTGCTGGCTTGATTAATTTTTCCATCACATTATACACTGCTCGTTTCCATGGTTACGACCACCCTGCGATCCATCAGTGGTGGTCATGCTTGCACAATATAGGAAAAGCACCAGCCAGAGGCCAGTGCTTTCTCCTATAGTGTGCTAGCACGACCACCACTGATGGATTGCAGGGTGGTCGTAACCATGGAAATGATCAGTGTAAAATGTGATGGAAAAATGAATCTAGCCCGCAAAGGAGGCAATATGGACAATCACAATACATTAGTAAGTGCCTAGTATTAACCTTCTCTACATGATAAATGCAACTTGCTGAAGTGACACAACCCCTCAAAGTGCAATTGAAGTGGACCTTAAAAGGGTTTTCTAGGCTCCGGATATTGATGACCTATTCTCAGAATAGGTCATTAATATCCAATGTGTGAGGGTCCAACATCCCACCGATCAGTTATTTCCTGCAGCCTCCTGCAGTTTGATTGGTGCAGGAAGCACAGCTTGGTAATGTAAGCTTAGTTCCCATTCTCTTAGCTGCAGTAACCTGGCACGGCCACTACACTTGTTCCAGCACCAGAGGCCGAAGGGAACAGCAGATCAATAGGGGTGCGAAGTGCTGGACCCTTACCAGTTGGATATTAATGACCTATCCTGAAGATGAGTCAATATCAGGAGCCTGGAAAACCCCTTTAATTGTGAAATGCACTGAGCTGCTTCACGGTTCGTCCCTTGTGTTCTGAGTGACATCTGTAGCATCCAATCATAAGACCGGTACGATTTGTAATAACAACCATCAGAATTGTGAAGACAGGCTCTTGTAAAGCAACAGTAGTAATAATGAAGAGTTATACAATTTCTAAAATGCATGGAGTATCAGTTCCTCTAAGTTGTCAAACCCTCTAGTTGCAGCCATTCATTGGTAAGGTGGGCAGTTCTGTCCTGGTCACATGCTCGACATAAATGCAGTTACCAAAATGGTACAGACACACATTGCAGAATTCGCACACGGCAGAAGCCCTGCCCCCCCTGCAGTGGCCTATAGCTGTGCTAATTTGGAAGTAATGCCTACGTTTTACATGCGAAATTGTGTGGCCATTGACCACGGCGTGCAGTTGCTGCAACATGAGCCTGAACCCTGTCTAGTAACAGACTGTGCACCTGTAAAGCTATCACATCAACAGGACAGATTCTCACCCCCTTCAAAAAAACTAAAAAGTTTATTGTACATGTAATGACTACATGCAGATTACATGAAAACTTTGAAAACTGAGTAAAAAAAAAAGTATAATTAGAACGTTTCACAAAAAATATACAATGAACGAGCTTTAATCCTTAAAATCTGTAACAGTCCTGAATGCATCAGTATTGAGGGTGACACGAGGTCAATACATATACGGTATAACAGACAAATCACGTTTCTTGCAGCATTTTACACAAAATCGCAGAAAAATTATGCAGTTTTGCTACAATTCTGTGCAAACTGCATCAAAAACATAATTTCACTTTGATCTGTGAACTCACCCTAAAGCCATGTTCAGACATGCTGCATTTTTAGTGTGGACAATACATGTGGATGAAGTTTTGTAAATTTAGTACAGAGAAACAAGAAAAAATGAGAAACACACAACATGCTCATTACCTTGCTGAAATATCAATGTATATGGGTGAATTCAGGGGCGTACCCAAAGGCTCATGGGCCCTGGTGCAAGAGTTCAGCTTGGGGCCCCCCTTCACTCAGTGCTTGGTGGCCAGGGAAGCACATAGCCTTCATGCTGCCGGAGGCAAAAATTGAAATCGCACCCCCTCCCCCCCCACCATGCCGAATTCTTGACCTAACCCCTTCCCTCCAGCCAGAGGTGTAACCTGACCTGCATGCACTTTCTTTAATACCAGTGTCTTCTTATGTGGCACAAGTCTCTTTGGGGTCCCCGCAGGCTCCTGGGCCCGGTAGCGACTGCTACCTCTACACCCATATAGCTACGCCCTTGGGTGAAATCTGCAGCAAAATCAGACTTGCAGCAAGCTTCGCAGCAGAAAATTCCCGCCATGTGTGACCTTATCTGTAGAGTGTCAGCTTCATGCAAATTAGTCACATGTACGGCAAGTCAAAATAGGCCATTCAATTGACAGCGGAGTTAAAGGGGTTTTACAATATTGATGAACTATCCCAAGGATAAGTCATCAATATCTAATCATAGGGTCTGACTCCCGACACTGTCACTAATCGGTTATTTGTTGAGGCCACATCATTCCAGTAACTGCTGCATCCTCTCCATATACCAGGCACAGTGCCATATACAGTATAGTAGTGGCTGTGCTTGGTATTGCAGGTCAGACTCATTCACGTACCGGAAACGGTACTGAATGCAGACAGACCATGTGATCGATGTATGTGATGTCACTGGCCTAGGAAGAGGGCACAAAGTTCACCAGATCACCACAGCCTCTGCAAACAGCCGAGTGTTGAGGGTGCCAGGAATCAGATATTGATGACCTATCCTGAGGATGCAGCATAAATAGTCCCCTTTAAAGCTGTGGCCTAGATGTATTTTGTTGTCAGGGTTTACTTCAAGACATGTTGTAGAATAAACCTATGCTTATGGCCGTCCTTCCCAACAGATAGTTATCTTCAGAAGCTCCACCTAGGTCGATCACCCACAGCAAATGGTGCAATTATTATTTCATAAGTAAGTACCCACGCAGCAGAAGCTCTGCTTTCTTGAAAGTATTCTGCGCAGTTAAATGTATAAATACTTCAGTGGGCTCTTAAATCCCTATATACAGTACCACTGTAAAGCCAGGATGTTGTTGTCATTGTCTACCATGGTACAGAACGGACTGCAACTCCACTGTGTCTACTAACCTACTAGCTCACATTACATTTCTTCAAGGGAGAAAGAGAAAAAGAGAGAGAGAAAGAAATATAGCGAGATAGCCTGTATGCCTGAATCCATGCCCATGCTGCAGTGATCACAGGACATCATTACCCAGCGAGTTTCCTATACAGATGCACAGCTTGTTTTTCTCTTTTTGGATAAAATAATAGAGTTACATATATTAGCTCTGTCTCCCTCACTCATCTCTCAAAATGGAATTGAAGATACTACTCTGCCCTTTAGTGAATTAAAAAAGTGTGCAGCCAGCAAGTGAATGAGAACTTCTATTTTAATTTTGGATTAGAAACTTGAATTTACACAACCTCACAAAAAGTTTTTAGGGTGCCATCACTCCTTGCTGTTTGTTAATGGCCACACAGTTCGCTTAAAAAAATAAAAAAAAAAGTGCAATGAGTTCTCACTTGGTTCCTTAGCAATATGAAGAGACCTGGAGCTCTGGGCAGCATCAAGTCTGTAGCTCTGCTGCATGGTGGCCAATATGTGTGACAACATCACGAGCGGATCAACGGAGGTATACTTTAATTGGAATGATATTAAGTAATAGACGCTTACCAATACCACAACGCATACATGCTGCTGCACTCACCTGGCATAGCTGACTGGGGCTGTGATCCTGGGTAAGGCTGCCAGCCACCATATCGATAATAGTTATTAGAAGACGGGCCAGAGGAAGGCTGGAATGGGATGGATGGAGGGGGCGGCACTGTAGCAGGCATTGGCTGAGGTATGAATTGTGAAGGCACTGGAGGCGGAAGTACAGTGCTAACTGGAGACTGGGATAAAGCCTACAAATTTTGAAAATTAAATTAGTCAGTCAATGCTATTCAGTAAAAGCATCTCTACATAAACTAAAGGGGCTAACACAAGGTGTACAATAAAAAAAATTAGAGGGGGTATCACATTTTAAGCAAATAAAAGGTTCTTCTTATAAGACGTAGACTGATAACTGTACTGTAAGCCAAGCACTGGTATGATCATGTCTGATCCTACTGAATGACAGCAAGATGAGATCTGTTAAACCGTGTGGAACATTATACAACAACTAAGGCTACCTTCACACCAGTGTTTTTTACTGGATCCGTCATGGATCAGTAAAAACGCTTCCGTCATAATACAACCGTCTGCGTCCAAACTGATCGGTCATGACTCACAATGTAAGTCAATGGGGACAGATCCGTTTTCTCAGACACAATAGAAAACGGATCCATCCCCCATTGACTTTCAACGGAGTTCATGACGGATCAGTTTGGATCAGTTTCTTCATGCGGACACCAAAACAGAGTAAGCAGCGTTTTAGTGTCCGCCTCCAAACTGAAGCAAAACTGATGCATTCTGAACGGATCCTTTTCCATTCAGAATGCATTAGGACAAAACTGATTAATTTTGGACCGTTTATGAGAGCCTGTGACAGATCTCACAAACGGATCCTTACAACGCAAGTGTGAAAGTAGCCTAAGCTTTATTTGATAAAGCTTTAACGCCCCTTGAAGCTGGTGACAAGATGACACCCAACTGACCATAAAGCGGTGATACGACCTCTATTAATGTAAGATTTCTAGGTAATAAAAGTTTTGGAGTTTCATTTGCATAAGGCTGCCAGTAGATCCGCGCAGGAAGTGGGAATGACAAACATCTGACCACTGTACTACTAATCTGTGCATGCATTTAGAGACAGAAAACTACTTGGGATGAAAATGTAGAATATATAAACCTTATAAGCGAGGAGAATAATACAAGTGCAGGATGATGTGGCACAGTGCTGCCACCTACTGCTGGAAATGCAGCAGGACACTTCTGCTATGTGATGCTATCTGTCAGCTGTGACTTTAATAATTGAACCTGCAGCGTGTGGATTTACCTTGGATCAAACACAAACCTGTTTGCTTCCTTCTTTATACAAGAAGCCTTCTGATGCTCTGCTTGCTTTGCCTGCAGGAGATGGGTAGCTACTGGATGTCTTTGAAGAATATCGCTGCCCATTTGCAGCCTGTCCCTGAGCATGCAATAGGCGTTCCCGTAGTTCACGTACTGAACTCTAAAGCAATAAAGAACAAATTGTGAAATGTTAGCGTAAGGTCTTATGTGCACGACTGTATTTTTCATCCATGTGCTATCTGCATTCATTTCTATGGGGCCATGCACACATCAGTGTTTTTTTTTTTTTTTTTGCAGATGGCGGGAGTTGGATCCCCCCCACGCCGATCTTATATGAGGTCATCAATATCCTGACACTGCACAACCCACCTTGGGAGCTATTTAAAAAAAAATAGTTTAGAAAGGACATAAGTCTCGTTGTTAACATAAGTTTTGTTGTTTCACACCATTGTAAGGACGGCAACACTAGACAATGGTCAAGCAAACGCTCTTTCAGTCGGCAGCTACCACTTCTGAATCACATAAACATGCCCACTTTTTTGACCGAGTGTGCATGTGTCTTGACTCCTGATCGTGGGAGAGAGCCACTGCCAGCAGGGATTTATCTACCCGAGGATAAAAGGATCAGGCATTTGAAATTCACCTGCCTGATCTTTATTGGCCCTGACAAGAGGGATGTCCTTATACTCTTAAGGCTACTTTCACACTAGCGGCAGCCCGGATCCGGCAGGTGAAGGGTGCTGCCGGATCCGGGCTGCTGCAGGGACATGTGTGGAGCCGGAACCGCGCTCCGGACCCACACATATCACACAGTACATACATACACACAGACACAAACACATATACACAGACAAATACACATACATACTTACATGCTTCCGGCAGGTCTCCAGAGCGCCGGAGGAGTAGGACAGCGCGCACAGATGACGATTCCCCACAGTGCCCTCTGCTGGGCACCTGGTGGAATCGTCATCTGTGCGCGCCGTCCTGTTCCTCCTGCGCTCTGGAGACCTGCCAGGGAGCATGTAAGTATGTATGTGTATTTGTATGTGTATATGTCTGTGCATGTTTATGGTTATTTGTATGTGTAAGTATGTATGTCTGTGTGTATGTGTGCAGGTGACGGATCCGTCATGAACTCCATTGAAAGTCAATGGAGGACGGATCCGTTCACCATTGTGTCACACCAAACGGATCCGTCCCCATTGATTTTCATTGGGGGTCATGACGGATCCGTCTTGGTGCGGATGCCTGGACCGGACAGCAAACTGCAGCATGCTGCGGTTTGTTCTCCGGTCTGAAGACGGAACGGAATGCTTTTAGGAGCATTCCGTTGTCTTCAGTTCAGTTTTGTCCCCATTGACAATGAATGGGGACAAAACTATAGCGTTTTTTTCCGGTATTGAGCCCCTATGACGGAACTCAATACCGGAATTATAAAACGCTAGTGTGAAAGTAGCCTTAGATAATTGGGGGTTCAGCCAACATTTATCTAATGTGTACAGCCAGCTTCAGTAATGGCAAATTGCTAGGATATGCCATCAATTAATGATCATAGGGGCCTGGCTTCCTTAGAATGACATGGCCAAAGTGATAGCTAAGCAAAGGTCCCAACAGAGTACTGCAACACATCCCATCCACCAGAGATCAGACCTCCACCATATCCAACATACAGGCCTCCTCATTATAAAGGAATCCCATAGTGCAGAATATTGCAGGCAGCTACACTGGACAGGACATAAAATATATATTGCCAGGACCTTTTTTTGATATACACAGTGAACATACTATGATTGTAGACTTGGACAAATGTAAGTTGTGTATTAAAGGGAAAAAAACTTAAGACATGCTTCTGTATTACAAGTTGTATGAATCTGTAAATAGGACACCTGATGACTTCTACTGGGCACGATTTGTCTGTACGCCACTGAATAAGAAAGTCACTGCGCCATTACCTGTTATCTTACATAAATGAAGCACAAGGACGGGGATGCCCTGATGATATAACCACATTAAGGCATGCATGCAGGACTTCTTGTCTGGCCGAAAGCCAGCAATTATCCCAGAAAGCAGCCGGATCCCATTATAGTCAATGGAGATCCACTGCCATGTCTGGCTATTCTGGATATGGTGAACTTGACAGTTTGTTCCTCTGCCAGAACAGACCACTGGAATTCCCATTGTATATGTGAACCTAGCCTTAGCTGAACAAAATCTTTATGTTCCACTTATAAACTAACATACCTCCTCAGAGTCACTGGGTAAGTAGTTCATGGCAGCAGTTAGGTTCCCCTGAGATGCCAACAGACTGGCATATTGTGCTACCTTCTCTGCTAACACAGGCCCTTGTGGTGGCAGTACAGACCCTCGGAGTAACTCAATGGATTTTCTCAGTACCATAGCCTTCTCCACTAGGTCCTAAAACGACAAGAAACTATTTCAGAATATATGAAAGCAGCTCTATCATTAAAACAGGAAGGAAAAATACTTACTGTGCTGAAATGCTATGGTTTCTATAGATCATACCTTAGAAACAGATTAACTGGGGAAAGAGTTTTTTCTAAAACCTGAAGGGGTTCTCTGGGACTTAGGATAGACAATGAATATTAGATCATGGGGATCACTTGAATGGGAGAAGCCACCAGAGGTCCTGCAAACAGCTGATTGGTGGGATGCCGGGAGCTGGACCTCCGAAAATCTGATAATTATGACTTACAGTGGGGAAAAAAAGTATTTAGTCAGCCACCAATTGTGCAAGTTCTCCCACTGAAAAAGATGAGAGAGGCCTGTAATTGACATCATAGGTAGACCTCAACTATGAGAGACAAAATGAGAAAGCAAATCCAGAAAATCACATTGTCTGATTTTTAAAGAATTTATTTGCAAATTAAAGGGTTTCTGTCACCAGGTTTGGGCATACTAAACAGGATGGCATTTGCAATGTGCAAATGCCACCTGATGCCCAATCTGGTTTTCTTACAGTAATCAGATGAGCCGTTTTCTTAAAAAAAGCACTTTTATAATATGTAAATTAGGCGTACTAGGTGCAAGAGGCGTTTACCTTGCACCTAGTAATCGCCCTGTTCCTACCTCTAGTGCCGCCTCCTTCTTCCTGATTGACAGGGCCAGGCAGCTTGCTCGATGAGCTGCCGGCCCTGACCTCGATCGAAATCCCGCGCCTGCGCCGTGTAGGCTAAATTCTGCGCAGGCGCAGATAATTCACCCGGCCGCCCGGCTCCTGCCTCTCTCACTGCGCCTGCGCCGTGCGGAGTAAAAGCGGTGCAGGCGCAGTGAGTTCCGCCGGCTCCCGGGTCTCACTGCGCCTGCGCCGCTTTTACTCCGCGCAGAATTTAGCCTACACGGCGCAGGCGCGGGATTTCGATCGAGGTCAGGGCCGGCAGCTCATCGAGCAAGCTGCCTGGCCCTGTCAATCAGGAAGAAGGAGGCGGCACTAGAGGTAGGAACAGGGCGATAACTAGGTGCAAGGTAAACGCCTCTTGCACCTAGTACGCCTAATTTACATATTATAAAAGTGCTTTTTTTAAGAAAACGGCTCATCTGATTACTGTAAGAAAACCAGATTGGGCATCAGGTGGCATTTGCACATTGCAAATGCCATCCTGTTTAGTATGCCCAAATCTGGTGACAGAAACCCTTTAAGGTGGAAAATATGTATTTGGTCAATAACAAAAGTTCATCTCAATACTTTGTTATATATCCTTTGTTGGCAATGACAGAGGTCAAACGTTTTTCTAAGTCTTCACAAGGTTGGCACACACTGTTGCTGGTATGTTGGCCCATTCCTCCATGCAGATCTCCTCTAGAGCAGTGATGTTTTGGGGCTGTCGCTGGGCAACACGGACTTTCAACTCCCTCCAAAGGTTTTCTATGGGGTTGAGATCTGGAGACTGGCTAGGCCACTCCAGGACCTTGAAATGCTTCTTACGAAGCCACTCCTTCGTTGCCCTGGCGGTGTGCTTGGGATCATTGTCATGCTGAAAGACCAAGCCACGTTTCATCTTCAATGCCCTTGCTGATGGAAGGAGGTTTTCATTCAAAATCTCACAACATATGGCCCCATTCACTCTTTCATGTACACGGATCAGTCATCCTGGTCCCTTTGCATAGAAACAGCCTCGAAGCATGATGTTGCCACCCCCATGGCAACGCAATGCAACGCAACGCAACTGGCTTAAGCAGGGGAACACGTCTGGCACTGCAGGATCTGAATCCCTGGCAGCGTTGTGTGTTACTGACAGTAGCCTTTGTTACGTTGGTCCCAGCTTTCTGCAGGTCATTCACTAGGTCCCCTGGGATTTTTGCTCACAGTGCTTGTGATCATTTTGACCCCACGGGGTGAGATCTTGCATGGAGCCCCTGATCGAAGGAGATTATCAGTGGTCTTGTATGTCTTCCATTTTCTAATTATTGCTCCCACATTTGATTTCTTCACACCAAGCTGCTTGCCTATTGCAGATTCAGTCTTCCCAGCCTGGTGCAGGTCTACAATTTTGTTTCTGGTGTCCTTCGACAGCTCTTTGGTCTTCACAATAGTGGAGTTTGGAGTGTGACCGTTTGAGGTTGTGGACAGGTGTCTTTTATACTGATAACAAGTTCAAACAGGTGCCATTACTACAGGTAATGAGTGGAGGACAGAGGAGCCTCTTAAAGAAGAAGTTACAGGTCTGTGAGAGCCAGAAATCTTGCTTGTTTGTAGGTGACCAAATACTTATTTTCCACCATAATTTGCAAATAAATTCTTTAAAAATCAATGTGATTTTCTGGATTTGTTTTCTCGTTTTGTCTCTCATAGTTGAGGTCTACCTATGATGTCAATTACAGGCCCTCTCTCATCTTTTTAAGTGGAAGAACTTACACAATTGGTGGCTGACTAAATACTTTTTTTTCCCCACTGTATCCTAAGATGGAAACAGTGCTCACTCAATGATGCCACTTTTCTTACCTGCAGTGCAAGAGGTGTTGAGGTTTCATGGCTTTGGACCCAGCACTCTGCCAGACGGTCGACATTACCCGAGGATATGTAGCACAAGCAAGCTTGAGAAGACAATCTTCCTTCTCCTTCTGACTCCAAGCGGTTTCCAAGAGCATCTACAGGAAGCAGATTGATATGATTCATGGATTCATCAAGTTCCACTGAACCAACCAGTCACAACTTAATTTACAGTTTCATTGTACCCACACAGGGAATGCTTAACACCTTGCCGACCTAGGACGAGAATGCTCATCCTAATATGGCGTTACTTAACGCCCTAGGACGAGCATTCTCGTCCTAGGGTTAAGGTGCTGCTGCTGCCCCGCTGCCGCAATCTGCAGCAGGGGCCCGGCTGATACTAACAGCCAGGCCTCTGCTGTATCCGCCAGCACCGGTGATTACACCGATGCCGGCGGATTAACCCCTTGTATGCCGCGGTCACGCAGGCAATTGCGGCAGCTTTTTAAAGCCATCGGGTCCCCGTGAGGCGGTGGGGGGGGGGCGATGGTTGAGATGGAAGCTCCGATGCCTTGCCCAGAGGCATCGGGACTCCCATCTACGGAAGCCCAGGAGACCCAGCCACAGCGCTGGGTCTCCTAGGCAACGGTCAGCGTCTCACAGTGTGAGACGCTGACAGTTGAATGCAGCACAATACAGATGTATTGTGCTGCATTCAATCAGGGATCAGACCCTGAAATTTTAAAGTCCCTTACTGGGACATAAGTGAAATGTTAAAAAAAAAGTTAAATAAAAGTGTTTTAACAAAAAAAAATAATAATAAAGTTTCAATAAAAAAAAAGCCCCTTCCCCATAAAGAAACACATAAAAAAATTTAAAGAAAATATACATATTAGGTATCGCCATGTCCGTAAAAACCTGCTTTATTAAAATATCACATGATCCAGCCCGCCCGGTCAACACCGTAAAAAATAAAAACTGTCTAAAAAAAAGTCATTTTTTTGTCACATTTCATCACAAAAAATGTAATACCATGCGATAAAAAAGCGTATGCCCCCAAAAATAGTACCAATCTAACAGTCATCTCATCCCGCAAAAAATGATCCCCTACCCGAGACAATCGCCCAAAAAATAAAAAAAACTACAGCTCTCTGACTATGGAGACACTGAAACATGATTTTTTTTGCTTCAAAAAGGATATTATTGTGTAAAACTTAAATAAATAAAAATAAGTATACATGTTAGGTATCGCCATGTCCGTAAAAACCTGCTCTACAAAAATATAGCATGATCTCTCCCCTCAGGTGAACACTGTAAAAAATAAAAAATAAAAACTGTCTAAAAAAAGCCATTTTTTGTCACATTTCATCACAAAAAATGTAATACCAAGCGATCAAAAAAGTGTATGCCCCCAAAAATAGTACCAATCTAATCGTCATCTCATCCCGCAAAAAATGAGCCCCTACCTGAGACAATCGCCCAAAAAATAAAAAAATTACAGCTCTCTGACTATGGAGACACTAAAATGTGATTTTTTTTTGTGCTTCAAAAATATTGTGTAAAACTTAAATAAATAAAAAAAAGTATACATATTAGATATTGCCGCGTCCGTAACGACCTGCTCTATAAAAATATCACACGATCTAACCTGTCAGATGAATGTTGCAAATAACAAAAAATAAAAACAATGCCAAAACTGCTAGTTTTTGTTACCTTGCCTCACAAAAAGTGTAATATAGAGCTACCAAAAATCATATGTACCCTAAAATAGCACTAACAAAACTGCCAACTTATCCCGTAATTTCCAAAATGGGGTCAGTTTTTTGGAGTTTCCTACTCTAGGGGTGCATCAAATGTGACATGGCAACTTAAACTTTTTCCAGTGAAATCTGCCCTGGCGTTCCTTTCCTTCTGCGCCCTGCCGTGTGCCTGTACAGCAGTTTACGATGACAAATGGGCCATTTCTGTAAACTACAGAATCAGGGTAATAATTACTGAGTTTTGTTTGGCAGTTAACCCTTGCTTTATTCTCAGAATAAAATGATTCATATGGAAAATCTGCCAAAAAAGTGGAATTCTGAAATTTTGGCTACATTTTCCTTTAATTCTAGTGGAACACCTAAAGGGTTAATAACGTTTGTAAAATCAGTTTTGAATACCTTGAGGGGTGTAGTTTCTAAAATGGGGTCATTTTTGGGTGGTTTCTATGATGGAAGCCTCACAAAGTGACTTCAAACCTGAACTGGTCCTTAAAAAGTGGGTTTTGGAAATTTTGTGAAAAATTTCAAGATTTGCTTCTAAATTTCTAAGCCTTCTAACGTCCCAAAAAAATAAAATGTAATTTTCAAAGTGATCCAAAGCTGAAGTAGACACATGGGGAATGTAAAGTCCTAACTATTTTTGGAGGCATTACTATGTATTTTAAAAGTAGAGAAATTGACATTTGGAAATTTGCAAATTTTTCAAAATTTTTGGTAAATTTGGTATTTTTTTTATAAATAAGAATGAAATATTTTGACTCAAATTTACCACTGTCATGAAGTACAATATGTGACGAGAAAACAATCTCAGAATGGCCTGGATAAGTGAAAGCGTTCTAAAGTTATCACCACATAAAGTGAGATATGTCAGATTTGCTAAAAATGGGCTGGTCCTTAAAGGGGTTGTCCAAGTTATGAAAAAAAAAATATATAGCACTGTAAATCTGATGGGTAGCAATATATAACTAAGTTCAGCAAGTTTTAGGCAAACAAAATCTATATTTCCTCATTTCCCTGGTTCTCTTCTGGCCTTTGTTTACATGCAGTAATAACAATCTCTGCCCCTCCCCCCCCCTTCTCTGCAAAGGCAGTGAATATAAGTGCTGTGAGTACATGTCTGCCTGCTGGGATACTCAGCAGCATGTTGTATGTGTAGGACTACAAGTGCCAGCTGTACAATGACACTGCTGATACACACAGGAAATTCTCCCTACCTGTTCTTGTACAATACAACTCTTCTATAGCTCCTTGCCCAGCATATGTCTCCTCTCACTGCTGCAGCTACTGTTTGTTGTAAAGCCTTGAGCCCTCAGTGTGTTCTGGCTGAAGGGGTTAATGTTTGATCTGAAGGAATCCAGGGAGAGAGCAGATAGCAGGAGCCTGGCAAAGAAGGGGGGCGTGGCCAGTGACGGCTCGTGTACAGACTGTTATCTGAACTCTGAGGCTTGTACAGGAAACATCACAGACCAGGGAGATAAGGTGACATCACAGGTCATGTGACCCTCAGTCAACTCTGAGAAACCAGCAGCTTTAGAAACACAAAGTATATGGGAATGTTGTTATACCTGACAAGTTAGAAACATATAAAGAACAAAAAAATAACTCGGACAACCCCTTTAAGGTGAAAAATGGCTGGGTCCTTAAGGTGTTAAAGGGGTTTTCACACCTCAACATTTGTGGCATATTATTTGGATATGTCATAAACGTCTGGTGCTGGTCCCACCTCTGAAACTTACTCCTATTCTCCAGAGAGCAGCCCTCCAGTCACAGTTATGGGAGTTCTGAACATAACTGAGCAGCAGTGAAAGGAGAGGTGTCCGGGCTCCCACAACTTGCTTTCCATTCAATGCCATGGAACTTACAAAACTAGCCAAGTGCAATCACGCATAGAAGTGAATGGAGAGGATACTGCACATACACGGTGTATTCTCCTTCACTTTGGGGGACTCATTATCGAGACAGGAGTAGGTCCTGAAAGTGGGACCTGCACCTATCTGACATTTATGGTTTATCCTAGCGATATGCCACAAAGGTTGAGATGGGAGAACCCTTCTAAATCAGTTGTAAAGACAGAGGCAGGTACTTACAACTGATTTGAGTGTAGGCTTCATTACAATAATGTACGGAGTGAATGCTCCGTACAGTATTAGAAAGTATTGGCTCCAATGAGGCGAAGTTATTACTTTGCGAAGTCTCTACTGTTAATTTCTACTGTTAAAAACCTTTAACCGAACTCGGGTACCATTTAGAACTGAATCTGAGTTCGGTAAAAGGTTTTTAACAGTAAAAATGTATTTCTGAAGTTTTTACCCGAAGTCTTGTGAGACTTCGCAAAGTAATAACTTCGCCTCATTGGAGCCAATACATTCTAATACTGTAGGGAGCTCCCGCTCCCTACAGTATTCTAACAAAGTTTTATGCAAATAGACATTCTAAAAGCTAGAACCAGCCCTGTACCTCACATGGATCCAGAGATCTCACCATTCATTGCTTTGCTAGATTTATATCAAGCTGGCAGTTTAAGGGGAGTGTCTTTTCTGCTGCAGTTAAGGGGGTGTGTCTCAGCTCTCCCTATCATAACTCAGGAGGCAGATGAAGGATGAAACTGAGCATGTGCGGCCTTCTCAGCGAGCAGGACAAGGAAATAAGAAATTAAGTGGCACTATACAGATACATTTTATTGAATAACTCAGTAGCTATACAAAATTTTTAATTACATGCAATTACAAAAATAATCAGATTCAGGTGCTGGTATGAAAACTGTAGAATATTTTTCGTGGGACAACCCCTTTAACCGTAACAGTACATACAGATACTTACCACAAAGCTCAGCATATTCCTCTGGTTTGGAATAGGTCAGGAGTAGAGCTAATGCTTCTTTCCAGCTCTGCAAGTTACAGCCAAGAACTACATCCCTCCACTTGTGCTGCACCACTGAGGAGAGGAGCTGCGGACAGGATAACAATAAGTGCACCTTTAGTAATTGGTAAGGAATACTATCCTATGAGGTTACTATTGAGTGTCTTCTGCGGCTAAAGAGCGCAATTCCCATCAATGCATATCTGTTTTAGCTTCCTAATTTAGCAGGCACCAAATATAATGACAGCAACAGGCAATAGATTTTTTCCGCTCTGAGATTTAGATCAATAATTTCTTTTCTCAGCGTTCTGAGTTTTACAGAGCTGGAAGTACAAGTGCTGTAGGTGCTGTGAGCAGCAGCGGCTGATATCTGCGATTAATAAAAGGCATTGTGGCATATGAAAGAGACGCTAACATTGAGAATTCACTAGAAAAATATTCTGCAGCAAGTTGATATTGCCTACTTACTGTAGTGATCTTATTTTTCTGGCGAGCAAAGTACCGTTGTTGTGTCTCTCTCAGCAAGTCTTCCCCTCCGGCATTGGCCAATATAATGGCATCAGCATAGCGACCATCCTTCAGGCACAAGTCCACAGCAGCCTCAAAGTTTCCTAATAACAGTGCCTGGCTTATAAGGCCATCTGTGTCTGAAAGAGTAACCAGGGAACATTGTGTTAAGGGCATCACCACTACTCAAGACTTCAGGATGCTTTGGCTGCTATTAGACAAACGCCCAATGTCTTTCCCTGCCATTTGGCTTAACAGTTCAGATGACTTGTTTTCAAAATATGCAAAGGTCAGAGCGCCTAAAGGATAGATCCTGTACAATGTATATGATTAATATGCTACATATTAAAATTATAACATACTTTGCAATTCTGCTTTTAGAAAAACTGAAAAAATGGACAGCAACTTTGCGTTACTGCTTTTGTTCAGATTATGGAGATTTCAATTTTCAAATCCAGCTGTTGGAAACAGACTAGATTATTTGGACTCTGTTGTTAGACAAGCGACTTAAAGGGAATCTGTCACCAGTGGCCTCCCTATCAAACTATTTGCATAGACACATAGCTGTGGTTCACCTGATTAAAACACTGTTTTTCTATAGTTGATCTGAGGCTCCGTTCCTGAGTAATGATATTTTTTCTTAATATGCAATGAGGGTGTCACCATTGCTCTTGTTGTACCCAAGCTCCACTCCTTTGGCACTCAGGCAGTAACAAAGCAGTGAGGGAGGGGCTGACCACAGAAAGGAGTGGAGCTTGGGTGCAACAAAAGCAATGGGGACACCTTCTTTACGCCAAAAGCCTAATTAGCATTTTAAGAAAATGTATAACTCGGGAAAGGAGCTTGAAAAGAAAAACTACTTTTTAATCAGATGAACCACAGCTATGTGTCTATGCAAACAGTTTGCTCAGGAGGTCGCTGGAGACAGATTCCCTTTAACCACCTAACAGTTTTGCCCAAACTCAGCTTGAGCTTTGGGAAAAGCACTTGACTGTTCACCCCAAGCACTTGGGCAGAAGGGGAAGGGCTGCTTTAGCTGCTCATAACGCTGAATTGGTAGCAGCTAGAGGCATTTCAAGCTTTCACATAAGACCAGACTCGCAGCATTAGCACAACATCAGCAGCTGTTAATCAAGTTGGGAATAAATGCTGAGAAATATGCATTTACTTTCACTTTCAGCTGTATTTATTGCCATCCCGATTTCTAACAGCGATATCTTCTGATGTAGTGGAGATTCTGGTATTGTTTGGAAGCTTGGAAAGCCATCTTTCAAACAAGACAAATGTATGTCTAGCTGCTACCTATCCAGAGATATGAGCAGCTAAAGCAGCCGCCCTTCTTCAGTCAGGAGAAGGAAGGGTGGTAGTTGGAAATCTGAAAGCCTGCAGGAGGAACAAAAAAATAAAAAAAAATGCAGAAATTTGGCATGACCATCCTTGCCCTGACCACATAATAAAGTTATGTTATTTATACCACACAGTGAACGCCATAAATAAATTCCACAAAATAATGTATAAATTGCTGATATTATCTTCCGTCTAAAAATAAAATAAAAAGTTATTTCATACACTATTTATACCCCAAAATGGTTGCTAAAATACCTACAACTAATCCCGTAAAATAAAAAAATAATAAAAGAAAAAATTAAAAGGTTATGACTGCTGGAACACAAAAGGGGGAAAATGTTACTGGTCCTAGAGCTAAAATTAGTTATGTCACTATGGGGTTAAAATGCTATTGAGTTGTTCCCTAATAGGATTTACTTATTAAAAATCTACAATAAAAAAGTGATATTTGTGGGAGGGTTTTTCCAATTTTAATGTGATTGTTAGGAATTGTCCATGTTAAATAAAAAACCCTGCAGCAACAGAGAATGGTCAAAAATACTTAGCACTTTTCCCCCACTAATTCCAGAGCCGTATTCTGGTCTTTTACTGATGTCATCTTCCTGGCCGAAGCTGTGACATCCTACGTATACCAGGGAACTAATCATGCAGACAATCACTGGCCTTAGCAGGATATGGCAAGTGACTGCTGGGTGTCACTGCTACACCCAGGAAAACAAACGCTGGCAGGGAGGACCAGAGTACAGTGCTGGAAGCAGCAGAGTAAAAAGGTGGTAAGTATGACTTCTTTTGTTATTTTAGACCATTTACTGCTGGTACATTTTTTAATTAACTCGCATTAAAATTGGAAAGACCCTCCCAAAAATGTCACTTTTCTTAATATAGATTTTAAATTTATGTCTGAAATAAATAAAGCTAATAAATAAATATAGCTGACTCGCAACTCTGGTGCCTGAAGTGCATATAAGTAAGGCTACTTTGACATGGATCAGCAAAAACGCTTCCGGTTGTATTATCTCTAAAATAGCCAAGACGGATCCGTCTCTAAAACCATTGTAAGTCAAAGGAGGACGTTTTCTTTTGTGTCAGGGAAAATGGATCCATCTCCATTAACTTATATTGTGAGTTATGACGGATTAGTCTTGCTCCGCATGCCAGGATGCGCTCGAAAACGCTGCTTGCAGCGTTTGTGTGTGCGTCATGGGAATGCAATGAAACGGAACGGAATGCATTCTGTTGCACTCTGTTCCCCCCCCCCCCGCTATTGAGATCAGATGAAGGATCTCAATAGTGGAAAGGGAAAGGATTGAATGATTAGCTTCTATAGGAAGGGAGATATAGCCTTAAGAAATTGAGTCAGGAGTGATACCAGCAAAAATCAGGCTTTAGCTACTTTCACTCCTGACCCGATTTCTAAAGGCTATATCTCCCTTCCTATAGAAGCTAATGATTCAAGCCTGGTCTTGTTTGAACCACAGAATGAAGTTATCATGTGAAAGTAGATAAAGCCTGATTTTTGCTGGTATCACTCCTGACACGATTTCTAAAGGCTATATCTCCTGAAGTAGAGGAGATAATGCTGTGATCCTGGTCTTGTTTGAAAGTTTAGATGGTCAGGACCATACCTCTAGCTGCTACACAACCTAAGATATGAAGGGTTAAAGTAGTTCTCCCCCTCTCACCCTTTCTCAAAGCCCAAGCGCAGCTTGGGCAAAATTGTTAGGGGGCTGATAGAGAAGCCCCTCTCTATTGGTTAGAGCTGATAACTGTCCATTCTATAATACTCCAGGCAGCAAAAAAAAATTAATTTCTGGAAACCAGAATAACCTATTATTTCGAAAAATCTACATTTCCTGTTCATTCAACTCACTAAGGCTAAACTGCAGACAGACAGGGCAAAACAGAGCTGTTTACTTGTAAAATGCAGATTCTTTTTTCTAATATCCTAAAGGCCCTTTAAAGGGATTCTCCGGGAATTAAGAAAATGAAAACACTTCCAGTGGCCCAGACAACCCCTTTAAATATTACTTTATTCTAAATATATTCCCAAATACCTTTCATTAGTTATAATGGCTCATTTAGTCTAGGGAACAATCATTAGTAGAAATAAACTGGCCGCCATCCTATTAGTATACACAAAACCTGTCCTAATCACACAGCAGGACAAGTTACTTCACAACACTGAGGTAAAGAGCTGCCTCATCCTCCTCTCTCCTCGTCAGGGATTACGGTCCTGAATACAGTTTAATAAGATTTTCAGCTGAATCTCTGTAGGAATCAAGAAGTTGATGAGACATGAAGTACATAACGCATAGACTGTGGTAATGGAGACTGCATACAAGTGCTGCTGCTCATTAGCCAGAACCCTACCTTCCTCTCTGTACATGTCTCCTCATGAACTCCATTCCTACAGAGATTCAGATGAAGATCATATTAAACTGTATTCAGAATCATAATCCCTAACAAGCAGAGCAGAGAGGAGGATGAGGCAGCTCTTTACCTCCGTGTTGTGAAGTAACTTGTCCTCCTGTGTGATTAGGACAGGTTTTGTGTGTAATAGGAAAGCGGCCATTTTATTTCTCCTAATGATTACTCCCCAGACAAAAGAAGCCATTATAACAAATGAAAGATATTTGGGAATACATTTATAATAAAGTAATATTTAAGAATTTTAAGTAATTTTTTCTTAATTCCTGGAGAACCTCTTTAAGGAGTAAATATCTATCTGCCATAACAGTGGTGCAAAACTGAAGGATTTGTACATACCTGATGTTACAGGGATATCAAACTTGGTGGTCTCCTGAGGAGGTAGATTAAAAAACTCCATGGAGGAGGAGGAGGACACAGTTTGCCCAGTAAAGCTACTTGAAGCCTAATGTAAGAAGAGATCAAACAATACATGCTGTTTTAATTTTCACAAACATATAGTGGTCTAACAAAATGTACCAGGAATGGTCTGGTAGTATGTACGCTATGTAAAAACTTTTTACCTGGCTAGACACAGACTGAATACTCTGTACAAGATCCTCTCCCTCTGATGGACTACCTTTGTGTTGCCAGCTATCCCCCAAAGCAATGGAAATCTGAAATGAAACAAACAATTATTTTATTATTACTTTTGGCTGTATTTATTTTACTCACTTATATAGTGCTGACATATACTGCAGTGTTTTACAGACATAATAATCATTTACTATCTCCAGTGGTTCTCACAATATAGACTGCCTATCAGTATGTCTTTGGGGTGGGGGAGGAAACCCACACAAACACAGGTAGAACATACAAACTCCCTGCAGATGTTGTCCTTGGTCAGATTTGAACCTAGGACTGCAGCGCTATTAGGCACCAGTCAGGGTGGATTTGATTTAAATCTAACTGATTTAAATCACGATTTAAATCACGATTTAAATCACTAGTCAGTAAGGCTTGATTTAAATCAGTGATTTAAATCAAAGTTTCTACCTAAACTAGTTTTTGCTACTTTAACATGCAAGTAGATGAAGATTTTTAGAATCACTTTTTATATTACTTTTTTCTCCCCAGTTTAATGGGTTAATCATTCATATTTGGACACCACTGTTCTGTTGTACTTAGGAAGGAGAAAAATAATCCTGACCTTAATAACAATTTAAATAGATTTATTCAACTGAAACAATAACAACATTACAGCATAAGTTATTTGCTTAAACAAACATCCATGTTTGTTAAATAATTTGGCTAAACAAAATATATATATATTTTAAGAAACTTAGACTGTCAGGCCAGCCAACACATGAAAAACTTAAATACTACTGTCCCTGCTGTCCTCTGTAGCTCAACTTCTTGGACTTGGCACTGAAGTAAAGCGAGCGTCTGTGATAATATAGGAGAGAAACTGCCCACTAATCCTACAGAAACCTCTGGAAGAGCATGGCATTGTGAATGTTACACATATACAGCCTTTATTCTACTGAGTTAAACAACTCAGCTTTATCTCATGATGGAAGAACCTTTGGATGGTAAAATATTTTCCTCAAAAAGCAGTTTATTGAAAAAAATCCGAATTAAATCAAAAAAATCCGATTTTTTTAAAAAAAACATTGATTTTTATCCACCCTGGCACCAGTGCTAACCACCGAGCCACCGTGCTGCAGTAGTAATACCATTAAAAAAAATCAAATACAAATTATTGTCCTTCTGTGGCAGTTGATGCAAATGATAAGAGCATACAGTCATGGCCAAAAGTTTTGAGAATGACACAAATATTATATTTTCACATGATCTGCTGCCCTCTGGTTTTTATGTGTGTTTGTCAGATGTTTTTATCACATACAGAAATATAATTGCAATCATATTATGAGTAACAAAAGCTTATATTGACAGTTAGAATGAGTTAATGCAGCAAGTCAATATTTGCAGTGTTGACCCTTCTTCTTCAGGACCTCTGCAATTCTCCCTGACATGCTCTCAATCAACTTCTGGACCAAATCCTGACTGATAGCAGTCCATTCTTGCACAATCAATGCTTGCATTTTGTCAGAATTTGTAGGTTTTTGTTTGTCCACCCGTCTCTTGATGATTGACCACAAGTTCTCAATGGGATTAAGATCTGGGGAGTTTCCAGGCCATGGACCCAAAATCTCTATGTTTTGTTCCCTGAGCCATTTAGTTATCACCTTTGCTTTATGGCAAGGTGCTCCATCATGCTGGAAAAGGCATTGTTGATCGCCAAACTGCTCTTGGACTGTTGGGAGAAGTTGCTCTCGGAGGACATTCTGGTACCATTCTTTATTCATGGCTGTGTTTTTAGGCAAGACTGTGAGAGAGCCGATTCCCTTGGCTGAGAAGCAACCCCACACGTGAATGGTTTCAGGATGCTTTACAGTTGGCATGAGACAAGACTAGCGCTCACCTCGTCTTCTCCGAATAAGCTGTTTTCCAGATGTCCCAAACAATCGAAAAGGGGATTCATCAGAGAAAATGACTTTACCCCAGTCCTCAGCAGTCCACTCCCTGTACCTTTTGCAGAATATCAGTCTGTCCCTGATGTTTTTTCTGGAGAGAAGTGGCTTCTTTGCTGCCCTCCTTGAGACCAGGCCTTGCTCCAAGAGTCTCCGCCTCACAGTGCGTGCAGATGCACTCACACCTGCCTGCTGCCATTCCTGAGCAAGCTCTGCACTGCTGGTAGCCCGATCCCGCAGCTGAAACACTTTTAAGAGACGGTCCTGGCGCTTGCTGGTCTTTCTTGGGCGCCCTGGAGCCTTTTTGGCAACAATGGAACCTCTCTCCTTGAAGTTCTTGATGATGCGATAGATTGTTGACTGAGGTGCAATCTTTCTAGCTGCGATACTCTTCCCTGTTAGGCCATTTTTGTGCAGTGCAATGATGACTGCACGTGTTTCTTTAGAGATAACCATGGTTCACAGAAGAGAAACAATGATGCCAAGCACCAGCCTCCTTTTAAAGTGTCCAGTGGTGTCATTCTTACTTAATCATGACAGATTGATCTCCAGCCCTGTCCTCATCAACACCCACACCTGTGTTAATGGAGCAATCACTGAAACGATGTTAGCTGGTCCTTTTAAGGCAGGGCTGCAATGATGTTAAAATGTGTTTTGGGGGATAAAGTTCATTTTCTAGGCAAATATTGACTTTGCAAGTAATTGCTGTTAAGCTGATCACTCTTTATAACATTCTGGAGTATATGCAAATTGCCATTACAAAAACTGAAGCAGTAGACTTTGTAAAAATTAATATTTGTATAATTCTCAAAACTTTTGGCCATGACTGTAGATTGTGAGCTCCATTGGAGACCACAAGTGATAATGATTGTAAAATCCTGTGCTATATAAGTGAGTAAAATACGTAAATAAAAACAGTAACCAAATTGCTGCAAACCAAGTAGACAATGAGGGACATTTATCAAAAACGGCATACCCCCCAAAAACTGAAGTTGCCGATTTCATTCACAGCACAGTGTATGATTCTGAATGATCTTTCTAAGTTCAATTGTCTTAATTCCAAAAAGATATTGCTGACTAGAATAATGTTTCTGGCCAGACTACTAATTACACGAGTTTGGTTTTCACAAATTACACACAATTAAGTTTTGACTCCTGGTTAAACCTGGTGAATAAGGTGAAAAGCTATGAAAATATTCCGTATAGCGAAATGAACACTGGGGAAAAATGGATGGGCAATATGGAAGTCGTAGGGAGATGAGTCATCTTTGCCATTTGCTCTGACTGTCATGGCCATTTCCCACTCCGCCATCCCGCCTTTGGTCACAGAGGAAAATAAGGGAAAGAAGGGGGAAAAAAAGAAAAGGGGTAATAGGTTTAAGAAATAATAATTAAAATAATCCTTTTTTTTCTTATTTTTTTGTACGGATGTATTTTATTGGTGAATAGATAATATTTAAGTGAAAATCATGTATATAAATTATATTGTGTTTCCTTTTTAATGATTAATCATGTCTGTAAAATTGATGGTGTCTTTTAAGAAGAAAATAAAGATTTATTAAGCCCACAAAAAAAAAAACAGACCAGCACACTCATACACCAAAAGTGGTAAGAAGCCTAAAAAGTCGCTTATGATGGCGCCATAATTTGTGACTTTTTAACGTCATGATAATGGCGTAAATGCTTTAGTAAATGTCCCTCAATTTTTTAGAAAGTCACTGTATGTGTCAATGTTTCCTTCACTTGAATTATGGGACCCTTTTTAATCTATGACAAACAATCAAAGACCAATGCAGACTGCAGAGAAATGACGTGTGTATTACCACACAAGAACAATACCTTCTGTTTGGGAAATGTATCAAGGCTGGTGTTTCATACACCGGTCTAATGTTTTCTGCAATAAGATACGTCAGATGTACTATAAATCTGGTGCGTCTGTGGGATGTCCATGTCCAATATCTAAAGCTATTCAACATCTGCAGGGAGCAGACGAAGATTAGCACAAAAATTTGGAACAATTTCTAGTGTAAATTATGGTGCAACCTGGCAGCCCACTAAGGCCACGCTTCTGTCTCTAACCCTCACTGACATTAGCAAGTGTGCAACACTTGTATTCCAGAAAACGGACATACAGCCACCGAAAAAAGCTTTCCAGAACTCCTTCTGGTGGCAATGCACAGAGTGATCTAGTGAGGATTCTGTGGGCAACTCTTTGGCCAAGTCAAGCCAATTAATACATCTCTTAAATGGAACCTGTTACCATGAAAATGTGAATTAATCTGCAGGCAACATGTTATAGAGCAGGAGGAGCTGAGCAGACTGATATATAGGTTTGTGGAAAAATATGTAGTATAATTTGCATTTCCTTCATTTAAATTCCAGCACATTCTGGGCTTTGACGTCCAGGAGCCGGTCCTATCAGTGATGACAGCCTTCTCTCTATGACTGTGTATACACAGATAGCTGTCAATCACTGATAGGACTGTCTGCTTGACTTCAAAGCCCAGAATGAGGAGAAGATATCTTTTTCTCTTTATTAAAGGGAAAGTGTCATCAGAAAATAATGTTTAAATCAAGTTTTTATGTTATGTTATATAGGCCCTGCCTTCACTCCAGAATTCTGGCTACAAAAAGTTGCAAAACTGTGCTTTCATGACTTTTTTGACTCACTTGCACAAAATATTTCTGACTTTTTGCATTGTTAAACCTCTCACTCCAGTTTTGAAATATAGATGGGAAAGTGGGCGTGGTTAGCTATGATAATGAGTTTCACTCCAGATTTATGACCGAGACTTTTTTTTCAACTTACTCCAAAGCCCAGGATGTGCTGGGAGAATTTTCGGGGCATGCTTTGTGACCTATGCAGAAGTCAGGAGGGAGTAGTTAAGCTGTGATATCATCTACTGTGAATGGTGGATCCAGTGTTATATATATAGAGGTGATATCTGTTATTATAATTCTGCCTACTAATATTTTTCTATGTAGGTTGCAGATGTGTCAGTTTTGACATTGGGCACCAACTATTACTTCAATCAACTACTGCAGAGGGCAGTCACTGATAGATGACATCTTAAAGATCAGGGGAGTCCATATCTATTCGATCTCTACATGTCAGCTGTATCTAAATTCAGCGGGTTGGATAGCATTGCACGGAAAGTGCTGATGAATTGCTGCAGTTCTGTCTGGCTGTATTATGTTTACGCCTCGCTGTCACACACGCCGGCTACAAAGCAACTGACTAAACCCTGTGCAACAGCTAAGGAATTTATTGGCTGATTTATGTGGTCCTCTCAGCAGAGAGAAATGTAAATGTATGTGACTTCAAGCTGCCATGGTTAAAGAATATAGGACGCCTTTAAACCAGTTCCCTGTTTTCAAAATTACAAATAACCCATAATTCATTCAATAGTCATTTTAGATCAGTTTTTAACAGCTGTTAAAAAACTGATATTAAAATTTATTACATCTCTACTCCTGCAGTGCATTCAGTATACATTATGTCCCCTTCCCCCCACAATGCCCCTCCATAGTGTCCCTAGTATCTATAATAGCCCCATAAGCCCCACAGTATATACAGTGGCCACATAGTGCTATATATATATATATATATATATATATATATATATATATATATATATATATATATATATACCCATAGTGGCCATAATAATGTCCCCAATTAGAGATGAGCGAACGTGCTCGTAACGAGCACTGTACCGCTCGGCTCCCCTGTGCTCGCATGGGCGCAGGCAGCCGCTTCCGTCCTCCTCACCCGACGGAAGCGGCTGCCTGCGCCCATGCGAGCACAGGGGAGCCGAGCGGTACAGTGCTTGTTACGAGCACGTTCGCTCATCTCTATCCCCAATTAATTCCCAACAATGTCCAACTCCCAGTGCCAACAAATTTAAAAAAAAATTTAAAAAAATTTAAAAAAAAAAAAAAAAAAAAAAAAAAAAAACATACCACACCAGAGGCACGTTGGGAACACTTGCTCCACACTGGAGGACCTACAAGGACCTATTCCAGCATGATCATATGGTGTCACAACGCTGGGAGTGTCGAGTCCTGCTGTGTCTCCAGTGCACAACAAGTGTTCCCCGTGTTGCCTGTGGCGTTGTATTATTTTTTAATCCCTGTCTTCAGCCCCGCTCATGTACCTGTTTTTAACAGCCATTAGATGGGTGCATTGCTGTCTACATGACAGTTAAAAAGAGGCCTATATATTTTGAAGGACGATACTGGCCACTAAAAAAAAAAACCTCCATGTGAATAGCCCCAGAGACTTTTATTAGTTCTGAGAATGGCCGTGTCACGTGAATGAGCTTTGATTACTGATCCAAATGACAGGCTTTTGGATTTTAAGATGCTTGTTTCGTGCCTGTTTCCTCTATGTATGTACTTATATATGTTGCGCAGTCATCTGTCTGAAACAGTATACCAGACCTTCTTATCCAGCTCTTCCTTATTATATCCAAGCAATTTCAAGAATGTTTCCCTTGCATCTTGTTCAAAGTTAACCTGAAATTAAAAGTCAGCGATGAGACAGAATTTGCAAACTGGTAACTGAACAGGAATAGATATTTCAAGAAGAATAAACCTCTAGTGATCTCCAACTCATAAATACTGGGTAACCCGGCAATGTCATGTGTATATCCACAAATCATTTTATAGAAAAAAAAATGAAAAGCCAGAAGCCAATAAAGCCAATTTTTATGTTATCACTATCTTTATATCAAACCCGAACTGTGCGAAAAAAAGTCCCTGGCTGCCTTGTATGTGCCGTGTAAGTAATAAACAGCGTTGGTGCCTGCGTCCATATAATGCAAGATGGAGGTGGTCACATGATTTACCCAAATGATCACTGGTTGTCCTCGGCTGCTTCTACTTCTGCGCAGGCCCTGAACGGTAGATGAGAGCTGAAAATATACAGAAGATTCTTCTGCCTCTACTGTCGATGAACGCGTTCAGCTTCTGTTCGGGGCCTGCGCAGAAGTGGAGGCCTTCTAGGACATGCAGAGGCTGATACTGTTCAGCAAATACACTAGCAGCCACATCCAGGGGGCCTTTATTTACACAGATGGGATATGCTATAAAAAAATAGATGAAAAAACTCTCTCTCTCTAAAATGGCCAACACAGTGTAAAATATATTCGTGTTTCTGTATTAATTCCTTCTGGTTTTCAACATATTTCCTCATATTCATTCAATGGGAATCTTCCATATTCAAGGGACGTGAATCAAACCTGGTCATATAGTGATCACACAAGTCAATGGTTTATAGGGGTTACAAAACAGCCATCAGTAATCTACCTTGTAAAGGACTCACATACTTGTCCACATACTACAGTGATAGGCACTGAATGATAAATGGGATATAGCAGGGATCAGCAACCTTCGGCGCTCCAGCTGTTGTGAAACTACAATTCCCAGCATTCTCCATTCATGATAGTTCTTCGCAGAGTGGAGGTTGCTGGAGTGCCAGAGGTTGCCTACCCCTGGGGAATAGGTATACTAAGAGACGTAATTAGCATCTTTAAGGTGTTTCTAACACATTCTTATCATTTAACACCTAGAATATATGGGTCTCACCACAAAGACCAGCACCTATTTCTAGAAAAGTGGGTTCCATTACCCCGTCCTGTCGGCATGTGGCAGTCAGAGGTGAATGACATTACTGAAATAGCCAAGCCAGGGTTCTGTAACTCTAACAAGTAAACAGATGTTATGCTGTTTCCATAATTTGGGAGCTTAGTGTCGTTTCTGGGTTTGTGCCATCACAATAAAGTAGTACACCTAAAGCATGGTGTGGGAATGACCTACTTTCCATAATGTAATGGTGTGAGAAGGGGTTAGATAGAACCCATTACTGTGGCAGTGTTATCATCAGGATAATACCTCAAAATAACTACTCAGAGTGCTCAACTGGGGACAGAGGTGAAAAGAAAACTTGCCGATCCTGTGAAGTCACATAACACATCACATGAGCTCTCTCAGCCAGTCATCTGCTTTGATAATAATGTGATTGTGACTTCTGTACATTGCATGTATTGGGATCACCTGACTCATGGATGTCCAACCTGTGGCCCTCCAGCTATTGTAAAAGTACAACTCTCACCATGCCCTGCTGTAGGCAGTCTGGTCATGCTAGAAGCTGTAGTTTTGCAACAGCTGGAGAGCCGCAGGTTGGGCATCCCGGACCTAACTAGATGAAAAGGATCATGTGACATTTCATGTAACTCCACAGAATCGGAGAGTTGTTTAGTGGATGCATTTACACTCATTAGTTCAGTCATGACACTGCTACCATGATTTCAAGGGAACCTGTCATCTCTGAAACACCCCCTGAACTAGAGTAAGCGTTGTATAGTGTAAGTGATGCTGAATCCAAATATGTAAGTTTTATCTTCATACTCACTTCCATTCTGATGCTGTGCTCCCACAAACCTGCAGTAAAATACATTCACAGGACTCTTCTTTAAATCCTCTCCATTCTGTGAGTGAGCACCGGAGTCCAGTGAGTGCATTTTACTGCAGGTTTGTGGGAGCACAACATCAGAATGGAAGTGAGTAAGAAGATAAAACTTACATATTCAGATTCAGCATCACTTACACTATACAACGCTTACTCTAGTTCAGGGAGTGTTTCAGAGATGACAGGTTCCCTTTAAAGGGACCCATCATAGTGACATAGAAAAGCACTGATACATTTGATGAGTTGATGAGTATATTTTTACTAAAATACCTTCAGGAAGTTCCAGATACTCTTGTCAAAAGCATTTGAGGAGTTTTGAATTTTACTTCGGCAGAAGCCCAGTAGATTGCCAGAGAGAAGCGCTGTTTGTAGCTCACTAGACCGCGTTAAGAACTCCTTTTCTGTGGTCACCTGACTGACGTACACCTGGCGAGGTGTGGGGTCTTGCGTCTGTTGGAGAGCTGCTTTGGGACAGTCAAAAGTAACCAATTTCCCCCCAAACTGGCAGAAAAAGAGAGACATGGAAATTGTAAGGTTAGCGTCTGCTGCAAATATTTGTGGAAATCGACATGAAATCAACAAACAGTGAAAGTGATGATTATGGCTAATAACGCTGTTATATTATAGATACATTGTAGATTGTAAGCTCTTGTGAGCAGGGTCCTCATGCTTCTTGTTTTAAAGGGTATTGAAGGAAACCGCAGCACTCCTAATTCTTCAAAGATTTCTGCATTATATTCACCAAAATGTGCAACGTTTCAACCCTCCAAGGTCTTTTTCAAGCAGGGTCGAAACATTGCATAGAATTAGGAGTGCTGTGGTTTCCTTCAATATCCTTGAATAACAGGGGGAACTACGGACTGGTTCCCATCACCGCAGGCACCACCACCACATTGAATTTTTTTTCTGTAAGTGCTGCTACAAATCTTGTTTTAATTTTGTTTTGATCTGCCCGACTGAGAGATAGAGCGGCGGCCAAGGGATCACAATCTAAAGAATGATAAGACAGAATTTTCTACATCAGGAAATACTACAGAAATTAATAAAGCAACTTGGACTCTTTGATAACTGGCCAAACACATTGGGTAGCTGACAGCCACATGGCCTTTTCATACACGTGCTCAAGGCTGGGCATGCATATGTCATGAACTGGGAGAAAGATGTAGCCAGACAACTCTGGCAGTGGCTTACCTGACAGAGAACAAAAGGACTGGACAGTTATCTCCCCCGTATCTGTCATTAGGGGCTGCCAAATTAGCCGTCTGGCCAGTAAATGATTAAAAAGAATCTGTCACCAGTTATATGGAGTCCTAACTAAGGGCAAAATAAACCAATGTCAGATCCCCTTAGCAAAACACTAGGTCACTTTCTTTAAATGATCCAGCCGTTTTGCTAAAATCTTGTAATGAGCAGCTCCAGCGCATGTGAATGAGTCCTGAATATTCATGAGCTCCAGGCTTTCTCCGCCTCCATGAAGCAAATTCAGTTAGAAAAACTGTCACAATGGCAGGGCGTGAAGAAAGCTAGAAGCTCCTGAATATCAGGACATGTTGGCATGTGCTGGAGCTGTTAGGGCTCATTTACACGAACATAAGTGGTCCACATAAGGGCACTGGCCGTGTGAATCCCTTATTGCAGCGTGGACCTATTGACTTGAATGTGTCAGCAATCCACAATATACGGCAAAAGATAGGGCATGGCCTATCTTTTGCAGTGCGGAGGCACTTCCAAGTACTTCCGTAGGCTTCCCATCAGTGCCTCTTCTCCGTATTTTGCGGACTGCGTACCTACTGAGGTTCACTCGGCCGATGCCCACCATTTGCGGTCCACAATACGGTCACGGACGGCTTAAGGTTATGTGAATGGGACCTTAACAGCATAAAACTGATGCCAGCTTCCCTTTAAGGAAGATGTTCCAAAAGTAAAGAACGCTGGTCGAAACAGATCAACAAGAAATGTAATTGATTATTGATTTGTTTAAGGGGCTGTTCAGACGGCCGTGGTACTGCGGCTCCGCAATACCACAGATGCCGACCAGTGTGTGTTCCGCAACACACGGCCCGGCACCCCATTCTAAACGCCTATTCTTGTCCGCTATTTCGGACAGGAATAGGACGTTCTATTTTTTCTTGTGGACTTGCGAATGCCAGTTCTCATTGAAGTGAACGGGGCCGCATCTATTCTGCAAAATTGCAGAATAGATGCGGACCCGTTCACATGGTTGCGTGAACGGGCCCTAACTCGAATACAAAGTAAAGTAAAATAGTCAGGAAAAAACCATATTATGTATTATGTTATGTATTATAAAACTAGCTTACTGCAAAAGAAACCCCAACTGGTCTTCTAATCCAGCGAGGAGGCTTTTTCAAGGGAGGAATAACAGTGGTCTGCGTGGCCTGTTGTGGCACTTGGAGGGGAGGTAGAGGTTGTCCTGTTCCAAATGGATCTAAGTTGTTGAAAGAGGAAGAGATCTAAAAACAGAAGTAGAAAAGACACATTAATTTTGGATAAGAGTATGCTACGATGACACTTTTATGCAAAAGTTCTGATCAAAATAAAGGACAGAGACAACACAAAGGACCACGGGACCACTTCAGTCACAAGAAGCATGTTCTTGAAACTGGCACAGAGAAGGCTACTTCCACATTTGCGCTAGAAGGGTCCAGCACGGGAACAGCCTGCCGGATCCGTACTAATGCTAGCCCATGTGTGCCGCCGGAATTCCACTCTGACCCCATACACTATAATGCCGAAGCACAGCAAACATGTTCAGAGGCGGCCTGACAAAAACTGCAGCAAGCTCCACTTGTCGAGTAAAAAGTTCATATCACATTACATTCAGGTAGGAACAGAAGCGGCTTTTGCTACAGAACTACAGAAGACGGGGATAGGGATTTTCACACCACTATAATTTAAACCAGGGCTTATCAAGTTTTTTTTTCTACTAAAGCTTCACCATTTAAAACATAATGTAAAACATTACTAAATTTAACTTTCGTTTGTCTCCTGAACCTAGTAGAACATTAAAATAAGCATAAAACAAGTCCATCATGTTGCTAAACTAGGCAAAGTACTGTGGGGCAGGTTCGCTAATAGTGTCTACAAATCACAGTCTTAAAGGTTGTGTCACTTCAGCAAATAGCATTTATTATGTAGAGAAGGTTAATATAAGGCACTTACTAATGTATTATTATTATTATCCATATTGCTTACTTTGCTGACTGGGTTCATGTTTCCATCACATTATACACTGCTTGTTTCCATAGTTACAGACCACCCTGTAATGCATCAGTGGTCATCCTTGCACACTGTAGGAAAAAGCACCAGCCTATGTGCGCTCCCATGGTCCCAGCCACCAGAAAAGCCAGTGCTTTTTCCTATAGTGTGCAAGCACAACCACCACTGGTGGATTGCAGGGTGGTCTGTAACCATGGAAATGATCAGTGTTTAATGTGATGGAAACATGAACCCAGCCAGCAAAGGAGGCAATATGATAATATCACAATACATTAGTAAGTGCCTTGTATTCACTTTCTCTACATAATAAATGGCACTTACTGAAGTGAGACAACCCCTTTAAGCCTTAGGCCCCATTCACACGACCGTATGTACATTTCCGCACCTTATCCGCAATTTTGCAGATAAGATGCGGAACATACGGACCCATTCATTTTTCCATAGGAGAAAAAAATGCGGAATGCACACCGTGTGCATTCCGCATCCGTATATGACGGAAGTTCTCCTGCAAAAAATATAAAGCATGTCCTATACTTGTCCGCACGCATGGACAAGTATAGGCATTTTGAATGGGGCCACCCGGCGTGTGTTCCGGACGGTGCGGAACACACGCCAGACGGCCCCCTGTATTATTGCGGGTCCGCATTTTTGCAGACCCGCAAATATACGGTCGTGTGAATGGGGCCGTATTCACATGTCAGTTTTTTTCATCAGCGATTGTGAGCCAAAACCAAGAGTGGAGCCTCCACAGACATGAGCGTGTCCCTTGCGGAAAGCATGCTCCATGTGAGAGGGAGATTGTGTGGTCTGAACTACAGAAGCTCACAGCATTATCATGACTGGCAATGCTGTGTGCCTCTGGCTGACCTTTCTGTAACAGAATCATACTGACAACTTTATGACCGTATGATTCCGTTACAGAAAAGTCAGAGGCACACAGCATGCCGTGCCGTGTGCGTCTGTAGTCCAGACCGCACGTTCTCTCTCTCACACTGAGCGTGATAGATCCCTAAGGGAAACATCTGCACCGGTTCTGTGTTTAGACCTGCACCTGGTTTTGGCTCAAAAATCAGTGATGGAAATTACTGACCAAACACTGATGTGTGAATAAGGCATTGATTTTGGACAAGTTTTCTATTCTGGCACATGGACCTTTGTAAATCTGGAGTGTTGTAAATTCTGCTCCAGATTTCTGCTATCATTTTGTCTGTGTGCCAAAAAAACTGGTGTCTACACCACATATAAGAAGGCGTAGTTTTACTCCAAAAATACACCAAAATTTTGGTGCATTTTTAGCACGCAGGAGCCGCATTTAAACCGCACAGTGTCTAGTTAAGCCACTCCTCTTGCTGGACAGGGTGGAAAAATCTTAGGAAAGTGTTAAAAACCGTTAATAAAAGTGCTGCAAAACAAGTCACTAAAAGAGAAATAAACAAAATCTTTACTTCTGCTTTGTTAGAGGATTGTACAATGAAGAAAGTACTGCATACATCACCATTAAAACATTAGGCAGGTTTCAATATGACTAAACCAGGTACAAGCTGGGACACACCCTTTCAGCTTGACTCCTCTGCTGAGCTTCAAGGCTTCCTCCCATGACAGAGTACACGCTGACCCAACCATCAAAGGATGCAGCAGAGAACACAGATGGATTTCGTGGGCACCACTGGACATCAAAGCACCACTGATTTCCAACCGGCAGCTCATACACCACCTACAGTTATAAGTGGAAACAGAAATCGAGGGTTAACATTTACAGACTACGTAACAATACAAATAAGGAAGAGAAAGGGTTAAGATGTGCGTCTACATTCAATGCCTCAGACTAAAATGTATTATTATTTCATGCTAGCAAAAATAATGTTTAAGGCCCCTTTCACACGGGCGAGATTTCCGCGCGGGTGCAATGCGTGATGCGAACGCATTGCACCCACACTGAATCCTGACCCATTCATTTTAATGGGGCTTTTCACATGAGCGTTTTTTTTGACGCATCAGTTCTGCATTGCGTGAAAAACGCAGCATGTTCTATATTCTGCGTTTTTCACGCAGCCCAGGCTCCATAGAAATGAATGGGGGTGCGTTAAAAACGCAACGCAACGCATTGCATCTGCATGCAATCCGCGCGTTTTTAACGCAACGCATCCGCAACGCATCCTGAACAAATCCGCGACACTCGTGTGAAAGAGGCCTAAGGCTTTTCCAGCACAAATATAATAGTGGCAGCAAGCTTAGGACTCGTGTGCTGGCTGTGCCCGTATTGTGGACCGCAAACATCAAGTCCACAATATATGGGCACCGGCTGTGTGCACACCATATCACGGATGCCGACACATTCACTTGCTAAGGAGGGCCACAGAAGCACTACGGATCGCACTCTGTGTTTTTGCAGTGTGGACGGATCGCAGACCCATTTCAGTAGAATGGGTCTGCATCTGCCAGCGCAGGCCACACGGACAGTGCCCCTGCATTGGGGCTGGCAATTTGCATTTCCCAATGCACGGCACACGACCAATCAATGGCTGAGACAGCGCACCACTGCAACCCATGCTTGGCTGAGGACTTTCTGTGTTTAGTAACTCGAGCAGGAAGCAGAGAGTAAAGCTTCATTCACACGTCCGCAAGTGTTTTGCGGACCACACACGGCCGGCTCTATAATAGAAATGCCTTATCTTGTCCGTGGCTGCGGAAAAGAATAGGACATGTTCTATTTTTTTGTGGGGCCACAGACCAGAAGTGCGGATGCGGACAGCACACTGTGTGCATTCAATTGGCCATTGTAATTGTAATTGCAAAAAAATAGTTAAACCAGATTGTAAATTTCCCCTTCCATTTCCGCACACTAATATAATTCTGTTTAACACAGAAAACGCTTTTGATGTATATCAAATAAAAATATTTTGATTAATTTACGATATAACAGAGCTTTATGTGAATGTTGACCAATGCAGTGCATTATTGAAGGGCTGATATCAAGAGCTGTTATGTTGCGTTTCATTGGTATACAAGATGCCCAGTTAGATCATTTTTCAACCCCAGACACTTAGATGCCACTGGCACAGCACGATTCACGTCATTCTCTTTTCTTAAAGGGCATCTGTCAGCAGATTTGTACCTATGAAACTGGCTGACCCGTTACATGTGCACTTGGCAGCTGAAGGCATCTGTGTTGGTCCCATGTTCACATGTGCCTGCATTGCTGAGAAAAATAATGTTTTTATATATGCAAATGAGCAACGGGGGCGTCGCCATTACACCTAGAGGCTCTGCTTTCTCTATGCAGCTGCCAGCCCCTGCATTTTCAATGACTTAGGAGAAGTCAAGACCAGGGTTCAGGGGCAGATTGGCCATAGACGTTACAGGGAAATTTCCCGGTGGGCCGATGCCCAGTGGGCCACCTGGGCCCTCCTCACGGCCGGCCATTGGGAGTTTTTGGGGATGTATTTTGTGATGGACTGTGGTATTTGGCTCTGTTGGAGTGGTATAATGTGCCACAATATGGTATTGTTGGTCCTGCCTTCCATCAATTTGGACCCAACTACAAAATGGGGCCACTTTTAGTATTTTTTCCAGGGCCACTTTAAGTTCCCAATCCGCCCCTGCCAGGGTTGATCACATTTTCACTGCTTGGCCCAGTCAATCAAAGTGCATAGGGTGCGGCGGTTGCAGAGAGAGAGCAGAGCGTCTTAGTGCAATGGCAACAAATGTAATAATACCTCTTATTTAGTGATGCATAGCTTCATTCTGGATTAAAAAAAAAAAAAACACTTTTAATCCATATGCAAAAGAGTTAATTGCAATGAAGGCGGCCCAAGCCAATCTATGCACCCCTGCTCCCTCTCCTTCCGTCAGCCCCTCCTTCTTGACTGACAGGGTAACGTTAGATGAATATGAACCTAGCTCTGTCTGTCAATCAAGGAGAGGGAGGGGGTGGCAGAGGAAGCAGCAGGAGCAAAAGTGCACAGTTGCTTGGGCCCGCCCTCAGTGCACTTAACTGCTCATTTTCATATGGATTTTCTCCAGAATGAAGCAACAGATCACTAAGGCCAGCTTCACACTGGTGTTAAGCTTTTCTGGTAGGGGAACAGCCTGCCAGGTCCGAACTACCGTTTGCACACGTGTGCTGCCGGAAGTCCACCCAGCCCCATTCAGGTATTTGTCTGGCCTCCTCTCAGCAGGTTTGCTGTGATGCATCCGGGCCTCCAGAAAAGCTTAACGCCAGGGTGAAAGTAGCCAAACGGTACGGCTACACAGCGACATGTGTTGCATAACTAGAAAGTTGTGCGACATTTCATATGATGTATTTCAACGGTATTGCAATATGACATGTGACAGTGGCAAAATAATCCATCTAAGTCGGATTTTTTTGCGGCTGTTGCATCACAGTCGCAGCATGTCGCATTGCGACACCACTGATATACATTATATGAAATGTCAACACGTATCCATAGTCTATTGTGTCACACCACTTTTCTGCCATTTCTGTCGCTGTACCCTAAGTGAAAGGCATCATCACATCCAGCTGAGTTTACCCTACAAGGTATCGGGGGTCATTTATCAGGGCCGTCATTTTACGCTGACGGAAGATGCGTCTGATTTACGATGGGGTGTTCACCTTGTCAAAAATTAGGCGCATCTTTGCTAGTCTTTGCGCTTTCCAGAGACCAGATCCAAGGACAACTTCTTTAGCGATATATTCCTGACGTAAATTAGTAAATATGCCCGGTCCCCGCCATTCCCTCAACATTTCTTTGTGTTGAATGCGGCGTAAAAACGCCCCTGCAACAAATATTGTTGCATGAGGGTTTAAAAAGTCGCAAAAAAGGGTTCATGTGACAATTTAACGCCAAAAATAGACATAAAACTGTTCGTGAATGACCCCCATTGTGCCTGGTTTAACCGTGAGTTTCCTGATGACAATAAACTTGGTCCTAAGGTGCCATAGAGGCTTCAGGAGTCCTAGATGAATTCTCGGTTATGGCCAGATTCTCCTTACCTTTCAACTTTACTCTCCTATACTGAAAAAGGGCCATAATGAAACGAATACGAAGAATATCTGACCTCGCTTGTGCTTGGATTCCAGCATAATATACGATGATCTTTAGAACTACTGAGAAGTAATTCTGGGTCATCTCTGCTCCACGAAATCGACAGAATACCCCTGTGTGGAAAAATACAAGACTATAATCAGCCGTAGCGAGAGAAACATTAACATGTAACTTATCACAAACATTTCATCATCCGATTCATGTGTCTGCCCATGTAACTGACAGAGGCAGGTCAAACTCCATGTGCATGAATGAGGTAATGGCATGGTCCCTTCCCTGGTCAGATCCCCTGTGTAGAAAGGCCTTAGAGGCATGCATAGAAGACATGATCTGCATTTTCTGGAAGGGCCTAACGGTTTCTGCTACATGGCCGCTGCAGTGGCAACCGTCAGCACCCTGAAAGCATGTTGTGGGGGGGTGTTGATGGGCTTACAGAGGTAGCCCACTTATGTAAAACTATTCAGATGCTGCATCTGCGGGAAATGAATGACAACGTAGCCATTACAGAAGGATGGCAGCTGTATTTTACTGCTGACAGCCTCAGCGGATGGTGCAGGCATAGCTCCTTAGTATAGAGTGGTGCAGGAAGGAGTTAAAGTGTAACTGTCATTCTTTTTTTTATTTGTGTAATGTGTAGGGGCAGTGATGCTGACCATTTTTGTAATATACTTTAATTACTGAAATTGTACATTTCTATTAGAAAAATAGCTCTAAAGTGGCCCATTTTGAGCCTTAGTAACGCTCCTCTGTCTTCTGTTTACATAACTGGAGACTTGCTAAACAATGACTGTGTTATGTAAACAGATGACAGAGGAGCATTGGTAGGGCTCAAAATGGGCCACTTTACAGCTATTATTCTAATAGAAATGTATGATTTCAGTAATGAAAGTATATTACAAAAATGGTCAGTATCACTGCCCTTTTACATTACACAAATAAAAATAGAATGGCTGTTAGGGTTAGGGTTAAGATACAGAAAGTAAAAAATTGGACAAAAAAATGGATTTTCCATAAGACCAAAAGACATAAAATGAAAATCACTCCAATTTTAAGTCCTATGTGTCCCCCCCAAAAAAGGAAAAAAAAAGTATTGTGGTATGAAGGCCTAAAACTCATGAAACAGGATAAAATACATGCAAAATATTGCAAATCTAATATATCATCAATTCTAATGTAATACAAAGGCTGGATTGTATACCTGTGGAGAAAAGTGGGTGCAACCTATCTTTACCTTGTATGATTCTCTAGCATTTTCAGTGGGGAACTAGCAAAGCGCAGATCCCAAACTTGTACAACTGGTAGGCGTTCATCTTCAGAAGAGAGGACAAGCTGAGTTGCTATCTCTGGGTGCCACAACATCCCTGAAAGATGCATCTTGGAGGGAAAAAAATAATAATTCAGAACCTCATCTGATGGCTTTTTTCGATGTCCATTTAACAGAGAACATGAAGTCTGAACACGTCGTGTCAGATACAGGCTCGGATAGATATCTCCAGTGTAACCAGGTTCACCATGTTCATGTTAGAAAACGTCAATGAATGTCGAACAGCAGCTACAAACTTACTGATCAAAGTGATTGAAAACAGGATTTTTGTAAAACTTACCGTAAAATCCCTTTCTTGTGGCTTCATTGGGGGACACAGCACCAGTGGGTATAGGCAGCTGCCACTAGGAGGCGACACTAGACAATCAAAAAAAGGAGCCCCGCCTGGCAGCCTATACCCCTCCTACGGACACCAGGCTAGCTCAGTTAGTTAATAAGCAGTAGGAGCCAAACAGAAAGATACAAACCAGTCTGAACCCGGGAACGAGAACTCAAGGAACAGCAAACAAGCCCGGGAAAAAGAACAACCCAGAAAAAAACAGGGTGGGAGCTGTGTCCCCCAATGAAGCCACAAGAAAGGGATTTTACGGTAAGTTTTACAAAAATCCTGTTTTCTTGTGCCTATCATTGGGGGACACAGCACCAGTGGGACGTACAAAAGCAGTCCCAGAGGGTGGGGAAAAAGAACAATTCCCAGGTGGCCAGCCTAACGTATGGCGGCCTGCAGAACCCTGCGGCCCAGACTGGCATCAGAAGAAGCCAGGATGTGGACCTGGTAAAACTTGGTAAAGGTATGCACCGAGGCCCAGGTGGCGGCTTTGCAAACCTGGGACACCGATGCATGATGGCGAACCGCCCAGGAAGCTCCCACGGCCCTGGTGGAATGGGCAGTGACCCGGAAGGGGGGGGACCTGTCCCGAGAGCGATAGGCCTCAGAGATGGCGGCCGTAATCCAACGCGCAATGGTCACCTTAGAAGCGGCAAGACCCTTGCGGGGACCCTCAGGGATGACGAACAAGGAATCCGACCGACGGAAGGGAGCTGTGAGGGACAAATAGACCCGGATAGCTCGGACAAGGTCCAGACAGTGAAGGGAGCGTTCCCTAGGATGGGAAGGAGCAGGACAAAGAGAGGGAAGAACGATGTCCTCATTGATGTGGAATGCCGAAACAACCTTCGGAAGGAAGGAAGGGAGAGGGCGCAAAACCACCTTATCCTTGTGCAAGACAAGATAGGGGGAGCGACAGGAAAGAGCGGCTAACTCAGATACTCGGCGGATGGATGTAACCGCCACCAGAAAAGCGACCTTCCAAGAGAGAAGACGCAGGGAAACCTCACGCAAGGGCTCAAAGGGAGGACCCTGGAGCACATCGAGCACCAAGTTAAGATCCCAGGGCTCGACGGGGGGGCGGAAGGGGGGATTCAGACGAAGAACACCTTGCAAAAAGGTCTTCACCTGGGAGCGCAGAGCCAAAGCCCTCTGAAAAAGCACGGACAGGGCGGAGACCTGAGACCGAAGGGTAGAATGGCTGAGACCCTGGTCAAGGCCGGACTGTAAAAAAGAGAGGATCTTAGGTGTGGAGCAAACGAGAGGATGTACACGACGTTGCTCGCACCAAGAAAAAAAGGATTTCCAGACCCGATGGTAAATACGAGCCGACTGAGGCTTGCGGGCCCTAAGCATAGTCTGGATGACAGACTCAGACAGACCCCTAAATCTCAGCACCGCGGCCTCAACAGCCAAGCCGTCAAATTGAGCTGAGGTAAAGTGGGGTGGAAGATCGGCCCTTGAGAAAGGAGGTCTGGCCGCAGGGGAAGACGCCAAGGGGCGTCGGCCAGGAGGTGGATCACGTCGGCGTACCAGGACCGGCGAGGCCAATCCGGAGCGATAAGGATGGCGGGAACGCAGAGAGCCTTCAGACGTTTGAGGACCCGCGGAAGAAGAGGGAGCGGGGGAAACAGGTAAATCAGGGAGAACTGATCCCAAGGGGTCACCAGGGCGTCCACCTCGAACGCGCGGGGATCCCGAGCCCGAGCCACGTAAGTGGGGAGCTTGTGATTGAGCCTGGACGCGAACAGATCCACGTCGGGGAAGCCCCACCGACGGCAAACTTGAAGAAACACCTGTGGATGGAGAGACCACTCTCCGTGGTCCAGGGACTCGCGACTGAGATAATCCGCCGCCCAGTTGTCTACGCCTGGAATGTGGACGGCAGAGAGAGCCGGGACAAACTGTTCCGCCCAGCAGAGAATCCGAGCGGCCTCCGCCATCACGGAGCGGCTCCTGGTGCCCCCCTGGCGGTTCAGATAGGCAACGGCGGTGGCGTTGTCCGTCTGAACCCGAACAGGGCGACCCCGAAGGAAATCGGTCCAATGAGTTAAGGCAAGGGATATCGCCCGAAGCTCCAAAATATTGATGGGAAGGCGCGACTCCGGCAAGGTCCACGTGCCCTGAGCCGTCAGGACACCGAAAATCGCACCCCACCCGGTCAGGCTGGCATCGGTGGTGACGACCAGCCACTGAAGGGGGAGGAAGGAGCGGCCCTGAAGAAGAGCTGGAGACGTCAGCCACCAAAGTAACTCCCTGCGGACTGCCGGGGAGAGGACGATCTTCCTGTCCAGGGAGAGTAGAGACTTGTCCCACTGGGCCAGAATCGCTCCCTGGAGGGGACGAGAGTGGAACTGAGCAAAAGTGACGGCCTCGAACGAGGAGACCATCTTGCCCAGCACCCGCATGCAGAAGCGGAGCGAACAGGGGGAGCCCGAGCGGAGCCTGGAGACAGCCGAGCGTAGGGAAGAGACCTTGTCGCGAGGCAGGAGAACCCGAGCAGTCTCGGTGTTGAACAACATCCCCAGAAACTCCATCGAGCGAGAGGGGAGCAGAGACGACTTCCGGAAGTTGATCACCCAGCCGAACCTGGAAAGCAGATCGAGCGTGATCTGAAGGCTGGACTGAGCCCCCTGCAAGGTGCGACCCTTTACTAAAAGGTCGTCCAGGTACGGGATGACCGCCACTCCTCTGGCACGAAGGAGAGCCATGAGGGGGGCAAGGGTTTTGGTAAAAACCCGGGGCGCTGTCGAAAGACCGAAGGGCAAAGCGACAAACTGGAAATGTAGAGAACCGATGGCGAAACGAAGAAAGCGCTGATGACTCAGCGCGATGGGCACATGGAGATATGCGTCGCGTATGTCTATGGAAGCGAGGAACTCGCCCTGCTCCAGGGACGCGACCACCGACCGCAATGATTCCATGCGGAAGTGGCGGAGGCGGACATAGCGATTGAGGTGCTTCAGATCCAGGATGGGCCGAACAGAGCCGTCCTTTTTGGGGACGGTGAACAGGTTCGAATAGAAGCCCTGAAAGCGCTCGGAGGGGGGGACTGGAACTACAACCCCTTGAGCAAGGAGGTGTTGAACAGCGCGGGAAAGAGCCAAAAGCCCTGCAGAAGAGCGGGGGATCCGAGACAGGAAAAAACGAGGAGGCGGAAAGGACGCAAACTCGATTTTGTATCCGGAAGACACCACCTCCCGTACCCACGCGTCGGTGACGTGGGCGAACCATACCTCCTTGAAGGAGAGCAGACGACTCCCCACCTGAGGGGAAGACCCGAGTGGGGGAAAGCCTTCAGGAAGAAGACTTGGGGGCAGGGCCCTTGGAAGGGCGGGAGCGCGGCTGCCAGGACGGCCGGGGCTTAAAGGAGGGCTTCCCGGAAGAGGAGGCTGAGGGAGCACCCTTCGAGGACTGCTGACGAGCAGGGGCTTGGAAGGAGCGGAAGCGACTGGAACGCTTCGGAGGCTGGGAGCGCCTGGGCCGGTTCTGTGGCAACAAAGAACTCTTGCCACCGGTGGCGTCAGAAATAATCTTGTCCAACCGCTCCCCAAAAAGCCTGTTTCCTGTAAAGGGAAGACAAGTAAGAGCCTTCTTGGAGGCGGCGTCAGCCGACCACGATTTCAGCCAAACAGAGCGACGAATGGCAACGGAGTTGGCCACAGCCCGAGCAGACAGGCGAGCCTCTTCCTGGGAAGCATCACACAGATACTTAGAGGCATGAAGAATCTGTGAGGCTAGGGAAAGCAGATCCTCACGAGGGACCTCCGAGGAGATGTCACGGACCAGTTGCTTGGCCCAAGCGGAGCAGGCCTTACTGACCCAAGACGCCGCAAAGGAAGGGCGAAGGGCAGAACCCGCAGCAATGAAAACGGACTTGGAGAACGTGTCAATCTTCTTGTCCACAGGATCCGTCAGGGACGCACCATCCGCTAAGGGGAGGGTGGTAGATTTAGACAGCCGGGAGACAGGGGGGTCCACAGTAGGTGGGACCGTCCAGGCGGAGACTAAATCCGCAGCAAACGGAAAAAGAGCTTCTGTCCGCTTAGAGGAGGGAATGCGCCGGTCGGGGTGCTTCCATTCCTTGTCCAAGAGATTCTCAAAGTCCTTATGACTAGGGAATACCAGCGGTTGCCGCTTATGGCGACTAAACGAAACTTCGCCTCTGGCCTCAGAGGGAGATTCGTCCCGGATATGGAGTGTGTCCCGCACTGCACGGACCAAGGCTTGCACCGCAGAGGCCAGATGGTCCTCCCTGTCAGACCCTGAGGCAGAGTCACAGGAGTCCCCCGAGGTGTCAGAGAGGTGTTGCTGAGAACCGCCCGCAGTGGACTTTTCCGGGGAAAGGTCAGAGGAACACCGGGAAGGTGACCGAGAAGGGGAACGCCGACGCCTCTTGGAGGACCGTCCCCTGGAAGGGGAGTCAGGAGACACCTGAGGAGGGGTCGCAGAGGGGGGCGCCTGGGACGGCAACCGGTCAATGGCGTGGATCATGACCTGAGACAACTTAGAGAGGTCACCGATCGCCTGGGTCAGGGACCTAGCCCACTCGGGTGGGGCCGCAACCGAGCCAGAAGGAGCGGGAGCCTCAGTGGGAAGGTTACCAAGGGAAAGGCAAGGCACACATAGGGAGCCAGACTGACCGCTAGGGAATTTTTGACTACAGCGAGCGCACGCAAAGTGCGTCGCCACAGCCACCGGAGCTGCTGCCTTGGGGGGTCGTCCCGGGGACCAGACATGGTGAAGGGCTCAACGGACAAGCAATAGCCTGGGGAAAGAGGAGTATCACCCACCGGGTGCCTACCAGACCCTGGAGCAGCAGTGCAAAGCACTGGAAAAAAACGCTGTGCGGACCACTGGAAGCTGCAGACCACCGGAGGAGCTGTGTAGGCCACTGGAGCTGTGCCGTGCAGACCCCTGGAAAGGCAGAGTAGACCGGCTATAACCGGTCTCTGGAGCAGAGCACACCGCAGGATGGAGACTGTAGGAAGGACCACCCACAAAAAGGAGGGGGCTAAGAGGGGAGAGGAGCCCGCCGGCGGGAACAGGAGGGGGGCCGGCAGAACAGCGGGCGGGCGCGTGACGTCACTGGAAAGTGCCCGCCCACATGCGGCCTAGTATGGGAAAAAGCCGCGGCCTAAAGTAGAGAAGCGCCCGGCCGGAAGTGCGGCGCGCCGCCAGAAGAAAAAAAGGGGCGCGTCTGCCCCGCACAGAGGGGGGAACCGGAGGGTCCCCGGAACCAGGGGGGGGCAGCCCGGAGACCACGCGGAAGCCACGGAAGGAGCCGGAGCGCAGAGGTAGGCCGTCCGGACCGGAGCACCAGGGAAGGGCAAAACGGGGACTAGAGGCAGAAGTCCGGCAAGGAGGTCCCCTGGACAGCTATACAGGGGAGTAGGCCACGGGGGAGGAGGAGCCGGGGCGCACATACTCACCGCTCCGACGGCTTCAGGTGCGCGCAGGGTCACCCCTTCAGTGACCTCGCACCGGAGTGGGGCACTGGCATCCAGCTGCAGGGGACAGCTATAATGGGGGACGGGTGACCGGCGCAGGGAGATTATGAGAATATTCTCCAGGCACCCTCAGGGGGGTCTACGTCTGATGTGGCTTTCCACGCCGACGGCCCCCCTGATAACCTGAAAGAAAAAAGAAAGAAATAAAACTAAAATAATAAAAAATCAGAGGTGCAAAGCACCAGTGTCTACCTCCTACGGACACTAGACTAAAACTGAGCTAGCCTGGTGTCCGTAGGAGGGGTATAGGCTGCCAGGCGGGGCTCCTTTTTTTGATTGTCTAGTGTCGCCTCCTAGTGGCAGCTGCCTATACCCACTGGTGCTGTGTCCCCCAATGATAGGCACAAGAAAAGTCTGATCAATTAGAAGTTTGGTTGATTACATCAGTTCTCCTCAAAAAGTGATGTGGGGAAATTATTCATGCTGCTTTGAAGCAGTTATTCCATTGTCATATACCTTATTATGGAATTCTGAGTTAAAGGGATTCTCCAAGTTATTTTAATTGATGACCTATCCCCACGGATAGGTCCAACACCCGGCACCCCCATCTATTCAAGTGTATAGGAATGAGACATCCCATTGAAGAGAATGGGAAGGCTTCTTGTAATTATACCTGCTCACCACTGCTGTTCTGAAGCCGAGCAGGTTAACAATGAAGAGAAGGCTGCGCTGGCAAGGTGCCGAGTGTCGGAACCCCGCCGATCTGATATTGATGACCTATCTTTAGGATAGGTATATGGACAACCCTGTTAATGGAAGAGCCCTCCAGTCTCAAGCAGGTGCCAAGAGCATCGCTGAGGAAGACAATTCTGTGATGAAGCAGCTTTCAACCACTGAACTTTTTTTGGTGGCCATGCACTTACCCGGTTACTGTGGTCGCTAACTTTAATGACTGGTTCATTCTTACGGAGGTCCCATACCACAGCTTTACCACTAGGGTGAGCAGACGATAATATGTGTTGGACCTGCTGGTTCCAGGAAACAGCACTGACGTCTTCTACGGGCTGAAAATAGAAAATAAAAGGAAGAGAAGGAATGTGTTTTCCTACTGTAATACATCACTCATCCCTTTAAGTATATAAAGACACCTGTGTTATACTAGTTGATGCAATTACACTTGCTAAAGACCCACAAAAAAATTTGGACATGTCATCCAATCGGTAGCTCTAAAAAACAGATATATGAGATTCTTTAGAGATGAATAGACCAAGCAAAATGCAATACAACTCCACAACACCAGGAAGGGTTTTCTTTGTCACTTTGGGGCCCATGTAATTACAGTAATAAGACAGCTCTACTAATGACAACTTCTCTTTAAATATTGGTTAAAAAAAACGTAATTTACAAGGTTTTTACCGGAGTACAGAGACCTATCCTCAGGATAGCGCATCAATATCTGATGGGTGGGTGGGGTCTGACTCTGGTATCCCGGTCAATCAGCTGTTTTAAAGGGCCCCAGTGCTCAAATAAGATCATCACATCATGACAAGCACAGCGCCATACATTGTATAGTGGCTGTGAATTGTATCGTAGCCCAGGCCCATTCACATGACTAAGACGGCGTTGCACATAGGCCATGTGACCACTGAATATGATGCCACAGGCCTAGAAAGAGGCCGCAGTGCTCAATAGAGCGCCACGGCCTCTTCAGACAGCTGATGGTAGTGACACCAGGAGTCAGAACCCCAACATTTAAATATTGATGACCTCACTGTTTTGCTCGGGCAGTGGGAAAAGTAGCTACCTGGAGGGGGAGGGCTGCTTTAGATGCTGCTATCTCCTGAACGGTAGCAGCTAGAAACATGCAACTGGTCTTGTTTGAAAGCTGACAGGCCAGGCTTTCATACAAGCCCAAAATGACAGCTAATTGTGGGTAAAACTTTTTACTTTCATTTTCAGCTGCATTCAAGGCATCCCGATTTCAAACAAGCCCAGATGCATGTTTCTAGCTGCTACCATTCAGGAGGTAGCAGCATCTAAAGCAGCCCTACCTCTCCAGTTAGCTACTTTTCCCATTGCTGGAGCTGGACTCTGGCAAAACAGTTAGGGTGTTAAAGGGGTTGTCGGGTTAATCAATATCAGATTGGTGGGGGTCCGACTTTGGGCATCCACACCGATCAGCTTTTTGATGAGACACATTAGCGTTGTGTTCTCCTTCACTGTTTACCTGCAGTGTAATTGTAACTACAACTGCTCTTTCCCACTCAAGTGAATAGGGATGGTGGAGCTGTAATTACACTGCTCACTGCTTCAATTGCCAACAGCGAGCAGGTAAATAGTAAAGAGAATTTGGTGCTCACACAAGCTCTTACTTCTAGTCAAACAGCAGGTCGACAGAGGTGCCGGTAGTCGGACCTCCGCTTATCTGATATTGATGACTTATCCAGAAGTTATCAATATCGGTAACTTGAAAACCCCTTTAATAGTAAGCAATAACACCACTGGGATTTTCACCTTGGATGCTTATAGTATATCCAGGTATATTCAATACAGTCTAATAATGCTGGTCCTCCTCCAACTGTCCTGGTTGACTGTTGCAGTAACTACCATAGAAGTAAATCAAGAGAGAAGCACAGAGAGGCTGCTACCTCCCTCTTTATTTTCCGTCTGAATTGGTGGTCGATGCGCGTTCCAGGGGTGGAGCCAGACAACTGGGATCTATGCATACACTAAGCATATACATAAACATATAACCAAGACACTGAAGTAGGTGCACAAATTCCTATCATGCCAAGGGAGTTTGATAGAAGCCAAAGTGACATGGTGTTTAGATAAGAGAAGCAGTCCCTCTATGTCTGTGATTGTAAAGGTTTCAGCAGACGGAAGCAACACTGTCATCAGCATTGCTACTGATTGAAGGTGAATAAGGCATAAGGGTCACAGATCTATGAAGGATGTGCTGGGAGTACTGCTATAAATTCCAACATGGAGTTACCCTTGGAAGAGCAGCGCTCCCCTTTTCGGGGGTCTCAGCACTAATGATATGCTGAAATATTATATCACACGTTGTTTGGCATTCATCTACAATAAAAGAGAACACAGCATTTATATGTGAGAAACCTTTTTATGAAAGCAGAGAGCCATTGTTTAGAAATGGACTCACCCCTTTAATTGACGGATTACGCAAGACCACTCACCATAGTTATTAGAATTCCCTCACATTTTACATTTCCATAAGCGAATGTAATATACCATCTTACAAGGTAGACGCCTATGCATCTTTATCTGCTTACCTGAGATTTTGCTCCTGGGGTCATTGGCACACTGAAATTATTTAGGTCCCATATGAAAACTTCAGAATCATTGGCACCAGAAGCCAGGAGATTATTCTGTAAATGGAAAGGACATGAATGCTTAGAAAGTTCCCTACACATTACTTATGACGGCAGATCTCAAGGCTTTATTGCCTCAGAATCCTATGTACCGTATTTTTCGCCCCCATAAGACGCATTTTTCCCCCAAAAATGGGGGGAAAATGTCCCTGCGTCTTACGGGGTGAATACTAATGAGCGCTTCCATTATGGAAGCGCTCATTAGTATCAGACGACCGGGAAGCGGTGGAGGCTCTGTACTCACGCTTCCTGGTCCTCAGCTGTTGGCTATGCTGTGGCTGCACACAGTGTGAGGGCGCTCTGTGACCTCACGCTGTGCGTGTCAGTTCAGAGCACAGCCAGCGTCAGGAAGAGCAGGAGGAGCGCTGGAGAAGAGGAGCGGCGGCATCCGGAGCAGGAAAGGTAAGTCGTTTTTTTTATTTTAGGTGTTATGTGGCATGGGCGTTGATTCAAAGGCTGGGGGCTGATAATCTAGAAACACGCATCTGGGCTTGTTTGAAATCGGGATGCCTTGAATGCAGCTGAAAATGAAAGTAAAAAGTTTTACCCACAATTAGCTGTCATTTTGGGCTTGTATGAAAGCCTGGCCTGTCAGCTTTCAAACAAAACCAGTTGCATGTTTCTAGCTGCTACCGTTCAGGAGATAGCAGCATCTAAATGGGGGCTCTTATGTGAGGTCTGATTGGGAGTCATTCACATTGGTGTCTGAACTGAGGTCTGATTGCGGGACTAACCCGAGGTCCTATTGGGGTCTAATTAACATTGGAGGTCTGACCTGAGGACTAATGAAAAATATTTTTTTCTTATTGTCCTCCTCTAAAACCTAGGTGCGTCTTATGGGCTGGTGCGTCTTATAGGGCGAAAAATACGGTAAATGCTGGGCACAAATTAACCATCCAAAGCAATTCTTGCTTACTCGACATGGCAAAAATCATGATACAAAAAAAAAATTAATCTGAAATGAATGAACAGAAATGGGATTTAACAGAGTGGTTTAAATCCACCCACTGTTTTATAGCAATACCATTTCTGTCAAGGGATTCTAGTACCTGAAATGGGTTTAGGTCAAGTGCACGGACAGGGCCTGTATGCTTTCCATTTTTAGTTATAACCGTTTCTTTTCCAGATGTCAAAATTTGTGAAGTGCTGTATAATGTAATTTCCCCATTATCTCCACCACCTACAATCACTCCAGAAGGGCCGACCGAATCTCCTTCAAAGCTGCCCCAGATAATCTTATGAAATCTGAAAAAAGAATGTGAAATAGGAACTCAACGCTGCAGCTTTCTAAATGAAAACCAATATACGTGAGAACACATTGTGTACGATCTAGGTTTGTCCACACATGACCATAAGAAACCCTCAGGGGAACCAGGCAGTGCTATACCTGTTGGCTGCTGGGAAGACACCTTTTCTTTTCATTTCGAGATGAGGGTCCCCAAAATCCACCTCAAATATCTCAAGGGCTGCACTGGTGTTAAAGGAGGCATCAAGCTGTTGTGCAGATGTACCTTGAAGAAATGAAGGACAGTTTATATAGACCATACATTTCAGAGACCTCCAGAACAATAAAATGAACTCATTCAGTTTATGAACAGTCGGAGATTATAAGATACCAATCACAGGGAAGTCAACAAATACATCATGTAAATTAAAAGCATACCTGTAGCTAAGTAAATTGGGTATTGTTTGGCTGGACTCCAGGACTGGACAGCAGATCGTTCAATTTCTTTCAGCTTCATTTTCTATGGTAAAATATAAATGTAAACAATTTTTTCAGAACCGGAATCCATGGCCTCAATCAATAAGGCTGATGTTCAACCTGCGTCATGCTTCATAATGCCTAGATTCACTATCCATCCTCAGGGCTCATGCACACGACTGTATTTTCGGTCCTTATCCGATCCATATTTTTTGCAGATCGGATGCCGGCCCATTAATTTCAACGGGGGTCGCAAAAAACGAGGACAGTACACGATCTGAATCCGTATGTCCGTTCCGGGGCCCAGAAAAAAGATAGAACATGTCCTATTCTTGTCTGTTTTGCAGATAACATTTCTACAAAATGATAATTACTCACCGGTAATTCGATTTCCTTAAGCCCATGACAGCATCCTCGGAAAGGAGGATGTGCCTCCAAGGACAAGAAACCCATGAAAAAGTGTAGTTACCAAGTTTTGGAGCCTGGAGATATGGTTAGTAATGTGACATACCAAGCTAACCACTACGTAAACATCAAAGTACTTTTTTTTCCTGTACATCACCAAAATCAATTCAAGCCAATCAAGAAGAAAGAGGGTGGGAATATAAGGGGTGCTGTCATGGGCCTGAAGAAATCAAATTACTAGTGAGTGATTATCATTTTCACCCTCTCTCATGAAAGCATCCACGGAGATATTCCAACGGAAAATTAGGGTTGGAGCACCACGTGCAAACCCTTAACGCCCAAAGGAAAGATCAGAAAGTCCCATATCCAACCTTTAGTTGCGAAAAAAGGTAGAAGGAGTTGACCAGACTGCTGTCCTGCAAATTTGGTCAATAGAAGCATTGCATTGCCTTTTTCTGCCCATGAGACTGCCATGGCCCTGGTGGAATGGGCTTTAGGGGTTAGGTCCTGTAAACATCCCGAGATGCCCGGATCCCTCATACAGAACATACTTACCTGGTCCCCGACACCTGCGTCCCTTTGGATCACTGCATCTTGCCGTTGTGCAGATCACATCCGGGGATAGGGGAGGCCGCAACGATGACTTGCTCCCCTAGCATCACGGGTGACATTACAAGTGACGCAAGGGAGAAGGTCACCGTCGCGGCCTGCTATTGGGTGCCCCCCCTCCCCGTATGTTGTGATCTGCATGGCGGGAAGATACAGCGGCGGCCGTGGAGAGATCTGGAAGGACACAGGCGTCGGGGGACCAGGTAAGTATGCTCTGTATGAGGGACCCAGGCATTTCAGGGAGTGATTGCAGGATCGGATAACCCCTTTAATCCCCACCGGTGGAGAAGAACCTGCTAATTCACAGACCATACAAATAGTTTGTCTAATCAACCTTGCAAGAGTCTTTTGTGGCCTCTGGCCAGAAAAAAAAAAAAAAAAAAAGGAGAAACAGAGTTCAATTTTCTGAATTCTTTTGTGCTATCTAAGTACTGCAGAAGACCTCTCCTAACAACTAAGCCACTGAATTCTCTTTCTCACTGCGGGGATTGTCACAAAAGGATGGCAGTATCACTTCTTCTGAACAATGGAATCTAGACACTACCTTGGGTAGGAAGGCTGTATCAGGTTTTAGGATGACTATCAAATCTGAACTCTGTATAAGGCAGAGCACAAAAGGCCTGTAACTCCCCTACTCTCCTAGCAGTGGGTGCTGTCACATTCATGACCATATTTCCAGGCTCCAAAACTCAGTAACTACCCTGAGGGCAGAGGAGGTCCTAAAGTTTTTTTATAGGTGTCCTGTCCTTGGAAGCGGATCCTCCTGTCCATGGGTGCAGTTATGGTAGAAGGGGAAAAATGGTGGCATGAGCAAGGCCGGTATCCGTGTTTTGAGGATTAGCAGTTTGCAGAACACAAAACATATACAGTGGTTGGCCAGGGGCCTTAACACAATACTGCACAATGTATGTGACAATGACACCGCCGCAGCGTGAATTCAAACACATATAGGTTGATGGAGGAACTATGTTCAACCACAGAGTTACCCCAAAACATGACCAAACTTTTCACATAAATAGCTACGTTGCCGCTCTAACTTGTAAAATACGGGCAGTACGGTGGTTCACTGGTTGGCACTGTGGTCCTGGATAAGAATCAAACCAACGCCAACATCTGTAAAGCTTGCACGTTCTCCCCACATTTGTGTGGATTTCCTCTTGACTCTCCAGTTAACTCCCACACTACAAAAGCATACGGGTGATTTGGAATTTAGATAGTGAGCCCCAACAGGGACAGGATCTGATGGGAGTCTGTACAGCACTACTGAATATGTCGCCACTTCCGCCACAGAAATTAATAAAATAATAAAGAATATCTCCAACCTTACTAAACTGTAAGAACCTATTAAAGGAGGCATTTTCTGCTAAGAATAAATAGCACTCAAGATTTCAAGAATTATTCCTTCTATGTGACATTTCCATGAGGTTGGAGTGCATAGTTTCACACATCTCACAGAGCGCTAAATACCCTCAAGTATCAAGCATTTCCGAATTTTCCTTTCATGTTGTCTTTTGATATCTGTATGACAAGTCAGAAGGTAAATCAGGGCAGCAAGATTTCTCTCTCTGGTAGCTTCAAAGCAAGGCTGAGAAAAGTGTTGCTAGGCACAGACTTATCACAACGCACAGGTAAGACATCTGGAGTTTAACCCTTAGAGGACCCTGAGATTTCCCATTTTTGCGTTTTCGTTTTTCACTCCCTGCCTTCCCATAGTCCTAACTTTTTTATTTTTCCGTTCACATAGCCTTATGAGGGCTTTTTCTACTTTCTAACGGCACCATATACGGTTACATACCATGCACTGGGAAATGGGGAAAAAAAAAATCCAAAGGGGGCAGAATTAGGAAAAAATTTTATTTTTATTTTTTTCACTGTACACCATTCTCCACGTCAGTACAGCAACAATTATACCACACCAATTTTTCTTGCATTTTAATACTGAAAAAAAAAATTTAAACCTTTGAAAAAAATAAAAAAAATGTATCATAATATTATGACCCCTATAACGTTTCTGTAGTTATGTGTAGGGAGCTGTGTGAGGGCTCATTTTTTGCGGGGTGACCTGTACTTTTCAGTGATACCAATATAAAGAGTGTGTGCGACTTTTTGATCACTTTTTATAAAAAAAAAAAAATTGGGGCGTTGAAGTGACAAATTTGCCAGTTCTATTTTTTTTATTCCGTTATGCCACTTACTGTATGCCATTAATATCATTATATTTTAATTGTATGGTAATTTTTGCATGCGGTGATGCCCATGATGTTTATTTTTTTATTGTTTAAATATTTTTATTTTAAGGAAAGGGGGTGATTTTAACGTTTATATTTTTTTATATTTAACTTTTTTTTAAGTCACCCTGGGTGACTATCACTGGCAATCATTAGATATACACGCATGTACGGCAGAGGTCCTGAAGGGGCTGAAGAATTGCGGAACACACACTGGTCGGCATCCGTCTTTTTGCAGATCAGCATTTTTGTGGACCCACAACAACACGGCCGTCTGAACGGCCTCTAAGATAAAGGCTCTTATGTATACCTGTTTTATTTGATGTGTAATTTGTGGGTTGTCAGCCATCTTGATTCCTCTCCCCTTAGATATGGTTTTCCTAATAAATCCTACATTTCCCACCATACCTGGCTTTGCAGAGAAAGAGGGCTAGAGCCTCGCCACACTGCACTACGGTGAAAGGCCATGACATTTTAGTGACATAAAGCTGCAGTCCCCTCACACTGCAGGGTATCCATGTTTTCCTGTGTGATTAAGCATGAGCCTGTCTGCCCTCTCAGCTCTGAGGGTAAACGATCAGGATTGTATGCGGATTTACCGAGCGGATTTGCATGCGGAAAATCCACACCGTAGATCATATACATTGTATTCGATGAGAATTTGAAATTTTCATGCACACGATGCAGATTTTTTTGCACGTGGATTTTTACCTACGGAGCAGATTTTAAAATCCGCAGCATGTCAATTTATTTTATTTTTCCTGTTCTGATTTTCTCCATTTACTTCAATGGGGAGAGTAAAATCCGCATACGGAAAATCCACACCAACTGATGCAGATTGACAGCACGAATTTCCCTGCGAACACCTGCAGATTTCAGTGTGGATTGTCAGCACAGAAATCCTGAACGTGTGCATTTAGGCCCCTTTTACACGAGCGAGTTTTCCGTGCGGGTGCAATGCGTGACGTGAACGCATAGCACCTGCACTGACTCCTGACCCATTCATTTCAATGGGTCTGTGTACATGAGTACATCAGTTCTGCGTTGCGTGAAAAACGCAGCATGTTCTATATTCTACGTTTTTCACGCAGCCCTGGCTCCATAGAAGTGAAAGAGGCTTCAGTGAAAAACGCATTGCATCCTGAAGCAAACGCGGATGCAATGCGTTTTTCACTGATGGTTGCTAAGAGATGTTGTTTGTAAACCTTCAGTTTTTAATCACGGACGTGAAAAACGCATCAAAACGCATTGCACCAGCGCGGAAAAAAACTGAACAACTGAAGGCAATCACAGACAAAACTGACTGAACTTGCTTGCAAGATGCGAGTTTTCCTGAACGCACCCGGACCTAATCCGTCACGCTCGTGTGAAAGGGGCCTTACTCTTACATGCAGAAGGCAGGAAAACCAGTGTGAAGCTACATCCCATAGAACTACACTAAAGAGTCAGCACACACAGATAGTACAGACAGGCCGTGTGAGTCAGGAGATTTACATAACCTACTATATAACTGCACTCCTGGTCCTCTGGATGGGGGGGGGGTAGTCAGCCACACCAGAGAGACAGAGTTCCTGTTTACACATTAGAGCAAGGTGTCAGACTTGAGATCCTATGACCAGTTCCATAATGAAAAGGTTCAAAATGCATGGATGCAACAGAGTTAAGCCTTATTCACACATCAGTGTTTGGTCAGTGATTTCCATCAGTAATTGTGAGCCAAAGCCAGGATTGGAGCCTCCACAGACATAAAGTATAAGGGAAAGATCTGCACCTCTTCTGTGTTTAGAGCCACACCTGGTTTTGGCTCAAAATCACTAATGGAAATCACTGACCAAACACTGAAGTGTGAATAAGGCCTTATGGTGTAACAAACAGGTTGTTTAGAAAACTAATAAAACCTTCCACAGTAGAAAAAAAGTAGAATTAAAAGTAGCAATTTATAAATGCCTGCACACATGCATCATCAATGCCACTAAAACTGCTAGAAACCTGCTGTCCAAAGATACTTCACACAGCAAGCTTTCCACAAAAATTTGGCATATATTCAACACCAAAATCCACACCTCATTGTCCTCAATGGAAATCCATATTGCAACTTGAGGCAGAGATCCAAGGGTCACCCTAGAATTTCTACAGCGGGTTCCGACAAACAAAGGAGTTGTTACACGAACATAGAGTCAACTCTGAGAGTTACAAGCCAACATGCCTGATCACAGTCACCTCCAAGGAAAATATACACAATCCGTTCTAATCCTGGAGGAGGAAAGAGCTGCATAGAAATCTTTTCACCTCCCACTCAGCTAATAAAATGGCATGTTACATACAGTAAGTAAAAAGTACACAAAACACAAGTTCTCCCTTAATGTCCTTTATGCTTTGAGCCTGTTTGTCTTATGCTGCAAGAAATATTAAGAACTGTCTTTTGTCTAGCTATAGGACAACTGGCTGGAGCAGGAACCTCCCCCAACTGTTGTGTCTGCAATAGGAGGTCTGGAACAAAAACACCAGCCCATATTCTTGGTGAAAAAAAAATTACAATTCATCAGTGGTATGGTATTTTCTGAGGGAGAAGTCTCCAAGATCCTGAGGCATTCACATGGTTTCTCACGCTGTATACGCATTCAGGAGAATTCCTATACGTTAATCACGAAATGGTACCAAACCCCTGATGTTCTTCCTAAAATGGCCCCCTCTCTGTCCACAGAGTGTTGGCCCTGTCATAAAGCACAAGGGTCTGCATTACACATCTGGTGGACATGCCCCTTGATAGCTCCCTTTTGGGACGCAGTTTCAGATGCCATTAATCAGATTTCCTGACAGGTAGTTCCCATTGCTCCATCAATAGTGCTTCTTAACCTACTGGAACGTCATTGCTCCCTTGGTAGATTCTCATTATCCGCACATTTAATTTCAGAAGCAAAACTGCTTATCCCCTTATATTGGTTATCAAAACACAAAGTTCCCTCCTTGAGTGAGTGGACCCAAAAGGTTCATGAAATATGTAGGCTGGAGGAACTATCTAGCTGGGAATCTCTTTCCCACGACAAGTATTTTACGTTACGGTCACCATGGGTCCATTGGAGTAAGAAGTCAACCTCACAACTTACTACCATGTAAGGCACCATCATTATTTATATCAGCTTCAGACTCAACACTTCTTTTGTGTTTCTATATTGTGAATCTGCACAGTATTGGGTTTCTGCCTTTTATTATCTCTTATGTACATGGACAATTTATATAAGATGCCCGTATGACCCTTTGGCATGGTTGCCACCTTTTATGTTTATGTTATGCTGTACTCATCTGATCGTTGTAATATTGCTGATAACAAAAATAAAGATTTGATTAAAAAAAAATAGCAACTAAGAAAAAAGGAGTAGCAAGTCCTGACCAAAAAGAATTGAATCCGAACCTTTTCCTCCAGTGATTATGGGTGTATATACATTAGGACAACAACTATCAGCGTTTTACTCCCTGTTTCTGAAGTCATAAACTGAAGAAATGTCAAGACTTGTTGTATGAGTCACTGAAGGTGGAGGAGCTGTGCTGCAGACAGAAATATTTCAAAGGCATTTCATACGTGGCAAGGAGCATTCCCAAGCACTCTCTGTGAAAAAGAAATTCTCCACTACTTGGATAAGGGTTTTAATGAACAGTTTGTCTCAAGACTTTACTGTGCAAACATGGATGTATATCAAAGCTGGTCAGCCAAAAACTACATAACAGACCAATTTTGTAGGTGTATTTTTTATTTTGCAGCAAACATCACAAAACCTTGCCAAAAAACCCTGTGAATTCAGTAAAGTGTGAACTCATTGCAAGTACCGGTAGTTCTCTGCTAGGTAAATAAAACTTATTAGGCAGTGCACAGGGCATGCACAAACAGGGCTCACACATCAGGGCTGTCTACATGGATGAGGATTAGATACATACAGAATACAGATCACCGCACCTTATTACATATTATTGTTCATTTTACAAAAAAAAACAATCTTTTTTTTTTTCAACACTTCCTTTCATTACAGCACAATTTAAATACCATCCTAAGGCCTCTTTCACACCAGCGGCAGCATGGATCCAGCGGGTGAAGGGTGCCGCCGGATCCGTGCTGCCGCAGGTACACGTGTGGGTCCGGAGCAGCGCATACACATACACACATATACAGACACAGACCTGTTCCAGCAGCTTCCGACCTGTCCCAGCCTCGGACCTGACCAGCAACGAGGAGGAGGACGGCGCGCACAAGGGTAAGTTTACCCACAGCACCACCTGCTGGAGGGAGGGGAAATTGCAGGGAGACGGATCCGTCATAAACTCCATTGAAAGTCAATGGAGGACAGATCCGTCCCCATTGACTTGCATTGGGGGTCATTCCGGATCCGTCTTGGTGCGGATGCCCAGACCAGAGAGCAAATCGCAGCATGTTGCGGTTTGCTCTCCGGTCTGGAGACTGAAGAGAACTGAGCGGAATGCATTTAGGAGCATTCCGTTCTCTTCAGTTCAGTTTTGTCTCCATTGACAATGAATGGGGACAAAACTGAAGCGTTTTATTCTGGTATTGAGCCCCTATGACGAAACTCTATACCGGAATAAAACAACGCTAGTGTGAAAGTAGCCTAACTTGGAGCTTATGATACAGGTTTTCCTCAACTGTGTCATTCAGGTCCAGGAACAGAACACAAGTACAGTAAAAACTGACAGTTTCACACATGCATAATACGATTGAATGTTTCGGGCTTCCCACGGGTCCAATGATTTGAGCTGACAGCATCATAAATCCCTTGGATGCTGTTAGATGGGATTACTAGTTCCGCATTCGGGCCGGACATCCCTGAAATACAGACGCAGAGATGTACTTGAATGCTCTAGTGAAACTAGCTTTTACAATAGTGGGTATGGAACCACTAGGTCAACCGACAGATTTGACTTTTGGATAATCCTAAGAGCGGTATCTTGATAGTCCCCTAATATTCACCCTTTAACTTCTGTACAAGGATTTATACTTTGCTGCAGGGGAACTATTAGGCCATTACCTCCTCGAGTAGTCTCTGTGTCATTCACAGCTGATCCATGGGGATTAAAGACACAGATGCTGAGCGCAGAGGGGGTCAGGCAAAGTTGTAGTCAAAGACAGACCGAGTTCAGAGCTGGCAGAGTATGAGTTATACAGTAAATGGTCTGAGGTCAGTTTAGGCAGAGAAGGGTCAGAATCCAGTAAACCGGTAGACAAACAAATATAGCACACCTTCTCAGGAAACTAGTAAGCTAAGTGTGCAGTCAGTGCCCGTGCTGTGGACCGTAATTTGCAGTCCACAATGCACAGGCACTGACAATGGGGCCGCCGGATTTGGATCACGGACCCATTCATTTGAATGGGGTCCGCGATCTGCATCCGACGGTCCGCACCACAAAAAAGTAGTGGTTTCGTGGTGTTTCGATCCGTGCCTCCGCGCCGTATCTCCCGGACTGCGGACCCATTGAAGTGAATGGGTCAGCGATCCGTGATGTGGGCTGCACACGGCCGATACCCATGTATTGCGGACCCAGCATATGCTGGCCGCAATACGGGCACAGGCCGGCACCGGCTGTGTGCATGAGCCCTAAGAAGGAGAGGCTTAAGCCAGCAAGCAGGCCACAGTCTGAGTGGAGGGACAAAGATACCATGGTGGCTGGGCCCATTAGGAACAGTAGGAGAGCGGGAGGCAGAGGACCGGGACCTAAATCATTCCTGCACTTGACATAATTTGTGTGCCGAGTCCTATCTGTGGACGCTGAACTGGAAGAGAAATGATGTTTCACTGCAGTAAAGTCTATTACAATCCTCCTCCTCTCCTGTCCTATAAGGTAAAAGAAAGTAACTGAAAACATGTCACTGTCCACATCTGTCCCCCTCCCAACACGAGATGCCATGACGAAGATTGAAGTTGGCATTTGCTTTGTGCAGCTCCGGCAATTCTCCATCACAGACGACAGATACCATTCATACCTGGGACAGGAAGGCCATGCTCACTGGGAATCAATACACCACAGGCACCAACAATGGGACTTGCTCAAATAAATCACTTTTGTCATATGCTGACCCAAGGGCAGAACCTCTTTTGAAAGAAATGTGCCTTTTCCGCCTTGTACAAAGAGACCGCAGCAGTCACAGACGATTTTATCTTCTCTGCATCTGACATTCCCACTGAAAATCCAGACTTGTAATATTTGTACGCTCATATGTTTGTGCTGTGGGTTTTTCTTTTGAAGGGGTTGTCCGGTTTTTGATATTGATGACCTATCTGACTCCCAGCTGTTTGAAGAGAACACAGTCCACCTGTGATTGGTGCAGTCCCTTCCCTGTTTAGCCCACATTCAAATGTTGTGTTCACCGGATCCAGCAATTCCGGATTCTACAGATCCCTATTGACTATAATAGGATAAGACGGTGGTCTAGACATTTCTGGAACAAATGCTGGGTTTTGAATGGACAAAAACCATTGCATGCAGGTAGGGCTGAAACGATTACTCGATTAAATCGAGTAACTCGACACAAAAAAAGATCCTTAAGGCCCCTTTCACACGAGCAAGTTTTCCGCACGGGTGCAATGCGTGACGTGAACGCATAACACCCGCACTGAATCTTGACCCTTTTTTTTTTTACGCATCAGTTCTGCGTTGCATGAAAATCGCAGCATGTTCTATATTCTGCGTTTTTCACACAGCCCCATTCACTTCTATGGGCCCAGGGCTGCGTGAAAAACGCAGAAACAAGCAAGTGCGGATGCAATGCGTTTTTCACTGATGGTTGCTTAGAGATGTTGTTTGTAAACCTTCAGTTTTTTATCACGCCCGTGAAAAACGCATCAAAACGCATTGCACCTGCGCGGAAAAAACTGAACAACTAAACGCAATCACAGACAAAACTGACTGAACTTGCTTGCAAAATGGTGCGAGTTTCACTGAACGCACCCTGAACGCATCTTAAGGCCCCTTTCACATGAGCGTGACGGATTAAGTCCGGATGCGTTTAGGGAAAGTCGCACCATTTTGCAAGCAAGTTCAGTCAGTTTTGTTTGCGATTGCGTTCAGTTGTTCAGTTTCTTCCGTTAGTCAGTGAAAAAGAGATGCATGTTCTATTTTGTCCATGTTCACAGATCCATCATGCCCATTATAGTCTATGGGTCTGTGAAAACCACGGATGCAACACGGATGCACGTGTTTCACGGATCATTATGAAGAGATGCTTTGAAAATTATTTTTCAGCTGTTCAGTGTCAGTGAAACACGGATGCAACACGGACAGCAAAAAATGGACATACAGACCCAACGCGGATCCTTCACGGACAGCTTCACGGATGCCTCACTGACCACCTGCTCACGGATTTGAGCATGGACACGGACGTTAAAGTGTGAAGATGAAGTTTTTGATCATTTGAATTCCATTGGGAATTTTGGGATTCTGACTCGCTGCGGACCTGGGAACTGGGCGCTCCAAGGTCTAGGGTGAGAGCAGATGAACAACACGTACACAGTGACAATTATACAGCGCATGCGCTGGCTACGTCCCACTAGGGAATAGAGCTTTTTGTTTAATTGGTATATAGCTGTAACCCTTCAGGAAATAAGTCAGAAGCTCATCCTACGGGGGGACGCCTCGTGTAGGGACCGGTGTTTTCCCAATCGAGACTCTGACTGCTTTCGCTGAAAGAGCTTCCCAGCTGATGTCGCTGTCAGATGATGATAACTCCATCGGTGATGTATGTACCTTCATTCTGGATGTAGTCAGGACTCCAGATGAAGTGTTGATGTAATTGTGTATTATGTTCTTTATCCTTTGTGTATAGATAAGTGCAAAAGAAGGACATTATATCACTATATGTATACACTACTTATTATATTTAATAAAATCATATTATAAACCTTCCTTTGAAGTGTAGCTATAGTTCAGTTAAGAGTCTGTCTTTAAAGAGTATCCGAACCTGAAGTCTTGCTCTTATCAGCAAAACAGACGTGTGAATGAGGCTTTACAGGGGTTGTGTCTTCTCAGACATCAATATCAGATAGGTGCGGGTCCCATCGCGGTGAATGGACGGCCACGAAATGTGCAGCTGTTCTCCATTCACTTCGGGGGCCCCTTACTGGAGACAGAAGTAGGTGGCAGAGGTGGGACCTGCACCCATCTGACATTGATGGCATATCCTAGTGATGTGCCATCCATGTCTGAGATGAGCCAACCTCTTTAAAGCGGTTTTCAGAATTAACAGGAAACCTATTCAAATAATTAAAACAGTTATACTCCCCATTCTGAACCCCCTCCATTCCAGCGAAGCTGATCCAATCCTCTGTCCCTCCGCAGCCATGATGTCATATTTCAGGCTGCAGCAGCAGCAACCTCTCCATATACCACATGTGACTGCTGCAGCCAATCACAAAACTGCTGCGATCAGCGATATAGGGGCACATCACTGCTACAGTCATGAAAACAAAGGCTGGCGGGAAGGATCGAAGAGGTGGCACTGGAAAGGAGGTGATGGAGAAATGTGAGGGCACAGAGAAGTCTGCCGGATCCTTTACTTTACCGCCAGATCCACACAGATCCGGCTAATTTTAGGCAAAAATGCTGGCTTTCTGCCACAAGAAAACAGTTGCATGCAGCAGTTTATGCCCAGCCGAACCCAGAATTTTTTGTCGGAAATCAGATGGATTACCGCCAGACTCCACTGCAGTCAATGGGGATCTGGCAAGATGCTCTGTGCCGGAACAGCCTGCTGGATCCACAAACAGAGTGTGAACGAGGCCTTAAAGGGTTTCTGTCACCAGTTTTGGGCATATAAAACAGGATGACATTTGCAATGTGCAAATGTCACCTGATGCCCAAACTGGTAATCATTTTTTTACTGCTGTCCCCGTTTTTGTAATAAATCAACTTTTGTCATATGCAAATTAATCTTACTAGGTGCAAGGGGCGGTAACCCTGCACCTAGTAGCGCCGTTTCCCTACCTTTATTCACGCCCCCTTTCTTGTGATGGACAGGGCCAGGCAGCTCGCTCTATCTGCTCCTGGCCCTGTCCGTGCTGGAAATCCCGCGCCTGCGCCGTTCGGACTTCATTCGGCGCAGGCGCAGTGAGTGCCGCTGGCTGCCGGGCTCCCAGCTTCCTCACTGCGCCTGCGCCGCCTTCTCTTCCGGGTGTACTGTGACGTCATCGGCGCAGGCGCAGTGAGGAAGCCGGGAGCCCGGCAGCCAGCGGCACTCACTGCGCCTGCGCCGAATGAAGTCCGAACGGCGCAGGCGCGGGATTTCCAGCACGGACAGGGCCAGGAGCAGATAGAGCGAGCTGCCTGGCCCTGTCCATCACAAGAAAGGGGGCGTGAATAAAGGTAGGGAAACGGCGCTACTAGGTGCAGGGTTACCGCCCCTTGCACCTAGTAAGATTAATTTGCATATGACAAAAGTTGATTTATTACAAAAACGGGGACACCAGTAAAAAAATGATTACCAGTTTGGGCATCAGGTGACATTTGCACATTGCAAATGTCATCCTGTTTTATATGCCCAAAACTGGTGACAGAAACCCTTTAAAGGAGTTGTGTCCGTTCAGCAAATAGCATTTATTATTTAGAGAAAGTTAACAGAAGGCACTTACTAATGTATTGTTATTATCCATTCATTTTTCCATCACATTATACACTGCTCATTTCCATGGTTACGACCGCCCTTAATCCATCAGTGGTGGTCATGCTTGCACACTATAGGAGAAACCACCAGCCTATGTGAGCTCCCGCAGTCCCAGCTACCAGAGAGGCCGGCACTTTTTCCTATAGCGTGCAAGAGCGGCCACCACTGATGGATAACAGGGTGGTCGTAACCATGGAAACGAGCAGTGTATAATGTGATGGAAAAATGAATCCAGCCAGCAAAGGAGGCAATATGGACAATAATAACACATTAGTAAGTGCCTTGTATTAACTTTTTCTACATGATAAATCCCATTTAATGAAGTGACAAAACCCCTTTAAAAAAAAAAATTTAAAAAAATTAATTTGGACAACCCGATTTCTGGTTAGGTCAAGTGCTAGCTTCGCCTGCATGCCGTCCATGGCTACAAGGGCCACCCTCCCATGTGAGGAGTATGGGATTATCTCAGTACACCCGTACATATAAATAAAATTATTATTATTTTTTTACCATCGGAAACAGTCAATCTCTGTAAATCAACTACTGACAGCGGATCCTGACACCTGTGCCCTGTCTGCATTTTTAGCGGCCCCACAGAAATGAACGAGTCCGCTTTTGACCAGCAAAAAACGTGGATCGGATGTGGACTGAAAATACGGTCATGTGCAAGACGCATTGCCTTAAACAATTGAGACCAGCCCTTTAACTGCTGAGCGATCATACGGGCGCATGGTTACATCCATAGTGACCACCGCATCCTGAGACATTACATCACCATGGCTACAATGTCACTGTGCCCTCATCACCGCTCCAGAATGCAGGAGACGAGGAGTCCACAAGGTAAATATGTTCCACAGGTATAATTTAGGGTAAGATCACGCTGCTCACGTGCCTTGCAGATTGCTTTATAGTCACATCCCCTTTGTATATGAGATGACAGTAAAAGTTCTTTAATCTGGCGTCAGCAGAACAATGGCCGGTATGAGGGGCTTCTGTCCTGGCTACAAGTGAAGGTTCTCTGCCGGATTACTAGACTTTCTGGATTACTGGATGCCAGGTTACAGAATTACTGGGGGTGATGGGTATGACATGGACAGCTAGATCATCCAGTACCCCTACTATAACCCCCGTACCATCCTGATGGCACACACTCTGCCCATGTATGGAATAACAATGTGCCTTCCCTAGCAACAACACCCAGCGTGCCATACAGCGTGCCAGCCCTCAGGACTGGGCATCATGTTTACTGCCCTAGTGAGGAAGCAGCAGTGATGCCCTCCCCAGCCCGGGACACATCCATTCTACCCACAACCGCTAGCAAGCAGGGTCAGGACAGTTCATCTCCCCATACACCCCAGTGACAGGCCCGGTAACTACGTCACTTGTGGTCAGCACAACTCCGAAGTAGATAGGTGTTAACTCCCGTCATTCTCACACTTCCCATCCCCCCTCCTCTCCTCCGGTGCCGTGGCTTACCGGTCTAGGTGAGCCAGTTGTCCTGGACGGGGTCTTTACGGCGGCCGGAGTGGGACGCACCGAAGAAAACGCGTTGTAGCGCAGCGCACCCAGCCGCTGCCCAGTCTGCTGTGTCTGCTGGGGCTGGCCGGTCAAGGCCAAGACTGGAGGTGGTGGAGCTGCTGCCATCTGCTGGTTCCCGGGCTGAATAACAGCGCCAAGCTCACATCTCAAGCGAGCTGTCATTTAAAGCAGCAGAGATGCCGCTTGTTACCGGAGAATTATACAAATTTCTAAAAATGTGGGCAATTTTTCTTGGACAGAATTTCTCTGTCCTTCTCTGCTTTTGATATGTCTTTTTTTTGCAGCTGGTCAATAGAATTACACTAATGCAATATATATTACTCCATCAGGTGTCAGTCTGAACTTTATATCTGGTTTATGGCTGTATTACGGCTAATAAATATATATTCTGCTGATCCTTGTGGTGCACATTTATCATCTATTCACAGAAAGGTTAAAAATGTCTGATTGATGAGGGCCTGACAGCTGGGACCCCTTCCAAGCACAAGGATTGGTGTGGGTCCGGGAAACACAGCCCCTGTGTCGACAGCATCGCCTGGACCGACCATGGCACCCCTAATGCAAACTATCATAGTGATTTATGATACATCAGTTCCTATCTGATTGCAGGGCTATTGTATACATGATGATCTGAGTACAGTACAAAAGAACCACAATCAGATAAGAACTGGCTGTATCATAGATCACAATGATCCATTCAGTTCAGGCCAGGGGAGCCGGGGTAGGTCTGGGAGATACAGTTGACACTATTATTACCTGGACTGAGCGCACGGTCGTGTAAATCAGGCCTTACTAAACTGTTCCAGTCAGTAATGCCCTTACAGAGCTATGCTGCAGTGTAAAGCAGGACAAACAATGTGTCTCTACATCTGAGTGCACAGAGCAGGGCATGGCGGAGTTACACTGTGTCAGTGACTGAGAGGGTGAAGATTCAGGTTCTTCTGCAGAGCTGAGAGAGTAGAACTCTGCATCAGAACTGGGGGTTCAGCACTGGAAATGAGGGGTTCACTTCACACCCAAAACACATATTACTGACAGCACAGTCTCTTCTCTTCTCACCTAAAGTCATCGTTTCCGAAGAAGTTACTCTCATCATCCTCTACACTATCACTTGCAAGTTGCTTGCAGAGGAATGAAATCCCGACTCCTGTGACACAGGACATTAAAGTTTCTCTGTTGGGCGCTAGACAAGTCAATCAGCAGCAGGTTCTGCAAGCACTGCTAATACTGACTTGCCAGCCCAGCGCCCAGCAGCGAGACAACATAGAGCGCTAGTCGAGATTCCAGCGGGTACGCTAGCCACTGATGACGTGCTGAGTAGAGATGAGCGAGTAGTGAAATATTCGAAAGTTCGAAATTCGATTCGAATAGACCGCGAAATTCGACTATTCGACCGAATATCGAATCCCATTAAAGTCTATGGGGAAAAAATGCTCGCCACTTGGAAATCTCAATTCGACCACTTGGAGGTCACCAAGTCCACCCTGGAACCTCAGAAAAGGATGCCCAACACTGCTGGAATGCAACTGGGACAGCAGGGGAAGCATGTCTGGGTGCATATAACGCGCCCAAGTCGCACTATTACGCCACTATCACAGCCTCTCAACAATACACTCCAAACACAATCTAACCTCTCTGTAAAGTGAGACCATACAAGGAAACCTTCTTTCCTCAACATTGCCATGGACCCCAAGCCAAACTAGACAAAAAAGAAGATAAAATTCTGCACCCCTTAAAATCACGTTGCCTATGACAACCACAGATGGCATAGGCAAGGGGGAAAGCAAATAGACCCCACTCATAATTGTCATTGTGTGTGTGTGTGAGATGTGGTCAGACATGTCTTCTTTAAAATGTAAAAACAACTCAAACACATGCAGAAGCCCTTAAAATGCCCAAATTGTTGGCGCTTGAGATGTCAGTGACCCGACCTGGCCCAGTGTCATGTCTAGCAGGTAAAGCAGTGGGGATGTTGAGGATGCGTAGGACCGCAAAAGGCAGGAAGAGGCCGTGGCTGGCCAGAGGCTCATGGAAAGGAGGCCGAGAAGAGGGCATCTCTAAAAATTGGCCCACATAAAGAGGTGGAGGTCTTGTTAAACATTTTATGAGCGCCAAGAGGTGAGACCCTTAAAATTATATGGAGGCCCAAGAGGTGAGCTCGAAAAATTAAGTGGAGGCCCAGAGTGAGACTCTTAAAATTTTTGTAGGCCAAGAGCCCAAGAGGTGAGACCTCTTAAAAATTGTGTGGAGGCCCCAAGAGGTGAGACCATCTTAAAAATTTTTGGAGGCCCAAGAGTGAGACCTCTTAAAATTTGTTGGAGGCCCAAGAGGTGAGACCTCTTAAACATTATTGGAGGCCAAGAGGTGAGCCTCTTAAAAATTATTGGAGGCCCAAGAGGTGAGACCTCTTAAAAATTATGTGGAGGCC
>ONZH01025226.1:0-10525 GCA_900303285.1 Rhinella marina
ACATGTACTGCCTGCCCTAATTAGAGACAAGACATCAGCACTCAGGTGCCGGTCTTGGACACCGAGTCCAATGAGTCGCCAACCTTTTTCTGAACATTACTGTGCGTGATGGACAGCTTTCCAGAAATGTGGCGCTGGGGACTCGCCATCGGATCGCAACCCATGAAATCCCTGAAAGCTGGGAGTCCACAAGGATACCCAATTGGATGTGACACGGAGTAAACCTTACAGGAGGTGACCTCACTTTGTCAGCTAAGCTTCTAGCCAGGAGAGACATGAAACCAAGGGATGACTGAAACAGCCAGAGCCTTCCTAATATGGGACTTTTATTTTTTTTACTTTTTTATACCTTTTTAACTTTTACCTTTTTTTTACTTTTTTTGTTGCAGCTAAATGGGTTGATGGCACCCAGCAGAGCAGCAACGTGTAGCGTTTACTCTCGGTCACGGGACAGAGCTTACAGCCAACACCTCTCTGGAGTCTCAGACGTTCCACCCGCTGACTTTAGTGGACTTCCTCCTCCTCCTCCTCATCACTAAAAAGTGTAGAGACTCCAAGGCAGATCAAGTTTGCCAAGAGTTCCCTGCAGAAGGTGCCCCAAAAGTGAGAGGTTCTGTTCGTTTGTTAACCTGATGTACCTTGACATTTACAGCATGGTGTTGGTGAACGGCTGGAAGAACTGACCCTTTCCGGTTTGCTCCGGGGTCAGACAAGGCTGCCCTCTATCACCTCTCCTTTTTGTTTGTGTTATAGAACTCTTCGCGGAGTCTATCCGGCAGAATGGAGAGATCAGAGGGATCACCGCACCAGGACACTTCGAGGTCAAGTGCTCGCTGTACATGGACAACGTGACCGTCTTCTGCGCTGACCGGCGTTCGGTGACTGCACTCATCCAGACCTGCGAGGAGTTCGGACAAGCTTCAGGGGCCAAAGTCAACTGCGGGAAGTCGGAAGCCATGCTCTTCGGGGACTGGCAACTGGCTTCTTCTCAATCAACGGATTGGACTATGGAGCCTCAGTTTTTTTAAACTTTTTTTAAACTTTTTTTTTTGGCTGTGGGGTGACGTCACACATCTTGATTTTCACAGAAAACCAGGATACAAGGGATTATAGAGGTAATAATCCCTTGTATCCTGGTCTATTCTTTGAAAAAAGTACACTTTTGCGTCGCCATTGTAATTTTAACCAGATTTGTTACGAACTTTCTCAAAGTTTGGTTCGGTGACGAACCGAACTTTTGGCAAAGTTTGTAATGAATCTGGTCCGTTATGGTTCAGTTCGCTCATCCCTAGTAGATTTCCTCCGATTCCTTCTCCTCATAGTGGTCGGTGCCGAACACCATGCCTCCCCTGTCAGGACCTCGCTGTGTCGCCATCTTAATTTCCTGAGTTGCCTCGTCTTCCTTGCGTGCTGGAGAAGGAGGCGGAGCTACCACGGAGGAGTCTTTATCGCTAATGAATTGAATTCATACGCAACAGCGTATAGAGTAACTTATACGTAGCAATAGTGTATAATTGATAGGACAAACTACGTAGCGAATGCGCACAAAGCCGAAACGAATCACCTAATATTCGGATTCGCTTCGCAGCTAAAAATTCCCAAGATTCGATACGAATCAATAAATCGACAAATCGATTCGCTCATCTCTACAGGACACTGTAATGTTCTGTAAAAACCAAAACTTTCTGGTCCAGGTTCACTCATCCCTAATCATAACTGATTTTTCCCAGTATATCTTGAGGACTAATAATTTTCTCAAACAAACCAAACATCTAAATACTTTAATGAACCCAAAAAAGTAGAATATCATCTGCAAAAATATAAATTATCTTGCTGCTGTTGCCATACCTAAATCCTTTTATCTCAGGATCCTTCCTTATATAATTTTTCAGTGGCTTCAACACTAATTTAAATAAAAGTGGGTAGAGAAGGCAGGCCTACCTAGTACCTCTCAGAATATGCAGGGAAGGGGGGCGTGGCCTGCAGCGGGACCGGAGAGACGCATTTCACCTGCGCTCTGCACTGATTCCCGAATCAGAGCCCATCCGAGAGGTTACAGCTCCTTAAAAAATCAGATAACCCTGCCTGGGAGTTGAGGAGCCCACGAGCTTTAAGACTAGCCGTCTCCCAGACCGGAGTGACCGGAATTGAGGAACTTAGGTCCGCGGCCTACTACACTCGTGGCGTCCCGGACCTCGATTTCGGACCCCAACGCCGGCTGCCACCCTCCCACTGGAAATACACCTTCCATTCTCCACGAAACAACAAGCAGGCCAGTACATCGCCTACCTTGGAACTCCGTTGTCCTCCACCCGACTCACCGCGATCACCCTCCACGGATGCCTGGAGCGCGGATCGGGAGAAGCAGGAGGTAGGCTGCAGCAGTAGGCCTTGTGGCCTGGTCCACCACCGGGGCCTCTAATCTCTGAGTCGGAGGGTGAGCGGGGAGACCACCATCCCCCCTACATACAGGAGAGCTTTAATTTTGCTGTCCCCTCCACCGGACCGCCATATTCCCGTTGTGTTTCCAGAGTCTCCACTCTACATTTTAGTTTTGCTTTGTAACAAGTGCAGCTGCCATTTTATGAAAACCAAATTCCTGGCTCCACCACTGGTCAGCCTGTGAGGTCACTTCCATTGACATAGCCTTACTGCAGATTAGTACCATTCTTGTGAATGAATACGAGCTGCAGTATAAAGTGCAGATACTGTATGGTATTGCAGCATAGGTCATCAATAGAGATGAGCGAGCATGCTCGTCCGAGCTTGGTGCTCGTTCGAGTATTATGGTACTCATAAGTAGAGATGAGCGAGTAGTGTTCGATCGAGCTGGTATTCGATCGAATACTACGATATTCGGCGTACTCGATTTAATTCGAGTATAACGGCGATGGCGCACCTAGAATTCGTTTCCCCTCCCACCTTCCCTGGCGCTCTTTTTCCACCAATCAACATGCAGGGGGGGTATGACAGGCACGCTGAGCACGCTGGCAGCGCGAAAACGGCGTCTACATGGATTGGCTGGAAAAACCATGTGACCTCGAATATTAAAAACTCAGCTCTTCCTGCTCGTACGCATATGCTGCGTGAACTTAGTCAGGGACAGAGGCTGGAGAAGGGAGAGACAAATTTTAGCTGTTGGACAGGCAGGAGCGTGATTAAAAGCCCTTATCAGGGCTACTACAGTGGACTTCAGTGATAGCTTACTACAATATAGACTTTACAGAGAACGGCTGCTGTATTCAGGGATAGCTGCTGGAGTAGGGACAGAGAGAGCATTTTAGTGGTGTATTAGGTGCTCTGCTACATTACCAAACTATATTTGGCACTACTGCTGTGTACCTTGAACTATAAAATATATAGGCCTTATAATTGGCAACTGTACTGTGCGTCCTCTGGCTAAATTATTAAAATACCTGCTGTTAATACCCACCGTCTGAAAAGTTAGTACACGGCTGTGTACCTTGAACTCTAAAATATTAGGCCTTATAATTGGCAACTGTACTGTGCGTCCTCTGGCAAAATTATTAAAATACCTGCTGTTAATACCCACCGTCTGAAAAGTTAGTACCACGGCTGTGTACCTTGAACTCTAAAATATTAGGCCTTATAATTGGCAACTGTACTGTGCGTTCTCTGGCAAAATTATTAAAATACCTGCTGTTAATACCCACCGTCTGAAAAGTTAGTACACGGCTGTGTACCTTGAACTCTAAAATATTAGGCCTTATAATTGGCAACTGTACTGTGCGTCCTCTGGCAAAATTATTAAAATACCTGCTGTTAATACCCACCGTCTGAAAAGTTAGTACACGGCTGTGTACCTTGAACTCTAAAATATTAGGCCTTATAATTGGCAACTGTACTGTGCGTCCTCTGGCAAAATTATTAAAATACCTGCTGTTAATACCCACCGTCTGAAAAGTTAGTACACGGCTGTGTACCTTGAACTCTAAAATATTAGGCCTTATAATTGGCACTGTACTGTGCGTCCTCTGGCAAAATTATTAAAATACCTGCTGTTAATACCCACCGTCTGAAAAGTTAGTACACGGCTGTGTACCTTGAACTCTAAAATATTAGGCCTTATAATTGGCAACTGTACTGTGCGTCCTCTGGCAAAATTATTAAAATACCTGCTGTTAATACCCACCGTCTGAAAAGTTAGTACACGGCTGTGTACCTTGAACTCTAAAATATTAGGCCTTATAATTGGCAACTGTACTGTGCGTCCTCTGGCTAAATTATTAAAATACCTGCTGTTAATACCCACCGTCTGAAAAGTTAGTACACGGCTGTGTACCTTGAACTCTAAAATATTAGGCCTTATAATTGGCAACTGTACTGTGCGTCCTCTGGCTAAATTATTAAAATACCTGCTGTTAATACCCACCGTCTGAAAAGTTAGTACACGGCTGTGTACCTTGAACTCTAAAATATTAGGCCTTATAATTGGCAACTGTACTGTGCGTCCTCTGGCAAAATTATTAAAATACCTGCTGTTAATACCCACCGTCTGAAAAGTTAGTACACGGCTGTGTACCTTGAACTCTAAAATATTAGGCCTTATAATTGGCAACTGTACTGTGCGTCCTCTGGCTAAATTATTAAAATACCTGCTGTTAATACCCACCGTCTGAAAAGTTAGTACACGGCTGTGTACCTTGAACTCTAAAATATTAGGCCTTATAATTGGCAACTGTACTGTGCGTCCTCTGGCTAAATTATTAAAATACCTGCTGTTAATACCCACCGTCTGAAAAGTTAGTACACGGCTGTGTACCTTGAACTCTAAAATATTAGGCCTTATAATTGGCAACTGTACTGTGCGTTCTCTGGCTAAATTATTAAAATACCTGCTGTTAATACCCACCGTCTGAAAAGTTAGTACACGGCTGTGTACCTTGAACTCTAAAATATTAGGCCTTATAATTGGCAACTGTACTGTGCGTCCTCTGGCAAAATTATTAAAATACCTGCTGTTAATACCCACCGTCTGAAAAGTTAGTACACGGCTGTGTACCTTGAACTCTAAAATATTAGGCCTTATAATTGGCAACTGTACTGTGCGTCCTCTGGCAAAATTATTAAAATACCTGCTGTTAATACCCACCGTCTGAAAAGTTAGTACACGGCTGTGTACCTTGAACTATAAAATATTAGGCCTTATAATTGGCAACTGTACTTTGCGTTCTCTGGCAAAATTATTTCATGGCTGTGAAGGCAAAATATTGTAACCAAAAAAAAATAAAATGCGGAGGGGGGCTAGCGGAATAGGACGTGGACGAGGACGGGGGCGCGGAAATGCTGTTGGGGGCCTTGTTGAAGCCAGTGGGGATACAATGTGTGCTGGTGAGGATCAGCCAGGATCCTGCTCATCCAGAATCCCTGCCTTTATGGGACAGTTAAGCAGGGGGCGGGTTACACCGCTGTTGAGGCCTGAGCAGGTTGAACAGGTGGTGCAATGGATAGCCGATAGCGCTTCCACACAGTTGTCCACCAGCCAGTCATCCACACAGTCTCACTCTGACCCTCCTTCCTCCACACCTGGCCAACAGAGTCATCCCACCATTGACCCCTCCCAGGAGCTCTTTTCGGGTCCTTTTTCAGATGTGCCGGAAGAATCCCAGGAGCTAGCAGAGGAATTTGTTTGTAGTGATCCCCAAACACTTGAGTTTTCGCCATCTCCTGCTGATGTGGACCCTGAGCCAGCATCTGTTATCATGAGCGATGATGATGATGAGACGCAGTTGCCATCAAGGGAGGCTGTTGGAATGTCCAGTGGGCAGGAGGAGGAGCAGAGTGAGGGAAGAGGAGGTGGTGGATGACGAAATGACCGACCCCACTTGGCCAGGGGTGATGTCCAGCGAGGAAAGCAGTGGAGAGGTGGTGGTCTGCGCAGCACCAAAAAAGGCAGCAAGAGGCAGAGGCATGTCCACAGGCAGAGGCATGTCCCAGCAGAGGGTGTCCACAGGCAGAGGGATGTCCACAGGCAGAGGGATGTCCACAGGCAGAGGACAGTCCAGACAGAGTAGTGAGGCCACAGCCAGCACGGCCGAAGCTGTTCCCGGCAGCGGGCAGTCGCGAGAAGCTCCCCCATCGAGGCCTCGTACTTCTGTGGTGTGGAAATTTTTTAATGTTTGTGCGGATGACAAACTGAGCGCGGTTTGCACACTCTGCCACTCAAAACTGAGTAGGGGCTCTGAGAAGAGCAATCTGACCACCTCAGGCATGCGGCGTCACTTGGAATTCAAGCACTGGGCTGAGTGGGAGAGAGCAAACGCAATACAAACTGCGCCCGGTCTTGCTGCCACTGCCTCTTCCCCTTTGTTGTGTGCTGCCACTGTGGTCCAGACCTCCAGCCAGGACACCTCCACATCTGCCTCTGCCTCTGCTACTTTGGGGCCTTCTCCTTCAGCCTCCCCTTCCCCCGCCCCTTCCCCCGCCTCTTCACCTGCACCTTCACACTCCTCGTCCCAACAACTGTCCATCTCGCAGGCGTTCGACCGCAGGCGGAAGTACGCCTCGAGTCACCCCCAAGCCCAAGCCTTAAACTGCCACATCTCCAAACTGCTGGCCCTGGAGATGTTGCCGTTTAGGCTTGTGGAGACGCAGGCCTTCCGCGACCTGATGGCGGCTGCCGCACCTCGCTATTCCGTCCCCAGCCGCCACTACTTTTCCCGGAGTGCCGTCCCCGCCCTGCACCAGCACGTGTCGCGTAACATCAGGCGGGCCCTGAGGTACGCAGTCAGCGCAAAGGTCCACTTGACCACCGACTCGTGGACAAGCGCTTGTGGCCAGGGACGATACATTTCTTTGACGGCACACTGGGTGAATGTAGTGGAGGCGGGGACGGGGGTCGCAAACAGAGACGGCCTACCTACCACCCCCGCCCAAGATTGCCAGCATGGGTTCTGATAAACCCCCCTCCTCCTCCTCCTCCTCCTCCTCCTGTGCCTTAACATCGCCCTCAGCTGCTAGCTGGAAAGCGTTGCAGCACTGGCGCGGGGAGACGTCAGCAGGCGGTGCTTAAGCTCATCAGCTTGGGCGACAGGAAGCACAGCGCCCCAGAGGTGAGGGACGCCATACTGCAGCAGATGGAGATGTGGCTGTCGCCGCTGCAGCTAGGACCAGGCATGGTCGTGTGCGATAACGGCCGTAACCTGGTGGCGGCTCTGGAGCTTGCCGAACTCAATCACGTACCATGCCTGGCCCACGTTTTTAATCTGGTAGTCCAAAAATTTCTAAAGACTTACCCCAACCTGGCAGAGCTACTGGTGAAAGTGCGGCGCTTGTGCGCACACTTTCGGAAGTCAACTGTAGCTGCTGCTAGCTTAAAAAAAACTCCAGCAACGCCTCCATTTGCCTGAACATCGGCTGTTGTGCGACCTGCCCACTCGCTGGAATTCCACCTATTCCATGTTGGCCAGGGTGTGTGAGCAGCAGAGAGCATTGATGGAGTACCAGATTATGAATCCACGCGTGCCTCCAACTCAGCTCCCTCAGTTTGCCAACCACGAGTGGCCATGGATGGCAGACGTATGCGATGTACTGCGTATCTTTGAGGAGTCCACCAAGAAGGTCAGCAGCGAGGACGCTATAGTGAGCGTAACCATCCCGCTCCTATGCGTCCTTAAAGAATCCCTCATCGCAATAAGGGAGAACGCATTGCACGCAGAGGAGACGGGGGTAGGAGGAGACGCAACGGAGCTACACAGTCAGACCACACTTTTGTCTGCTTCACGGTGGCAGTTGCAGGAGGAGGAAGATGAGGAGGAGGAGGACGACGTGGAGGTGGCTGTGGAAGAGGAGGAGGATGCTGGCGGCGAGGGTAGCAGTCAGGCTGTGTGCGTCCCATTGGTTCAGCGCGGATGGGGCGGAGAGGAGGCGGAAGAGGAAGAGGAGGAAATGGCAAGTGATCCTTCTGGTGGGGGCAGTGACATCATGCCTATTCAGAGTCTGGCACACATGGCTGACTTCATGCTGGGCTGCTTTTCGCGGGACACACGTGTTGTCCGGATAGTGGAGAACAAACTGTACTGGGTCTTCGCAATCCTGGACCCCCGGTATAAAGATAACGTCTCCTCTTTTATTCCGGTAGAGGAGAGGACGAATCGATTGCTGGAATACCAGAGGGAACTCGTGCAGAACATGATGGAGATTTTCCCACCCAGCATCGCTGGCGGCAGAGAGGAGAGGGTCTCCCAGAGTCCCTCTACATCGATCAGGCCCACAGCCACCAGGGGAACACTCTCCAAGGTGTGGGACACGTTCATGGCACCCCCTCGTGCAACTTCCATCACTGCGGGGCCCGCTATCAGCAGGAGGGACAAGTATCGGCGGATGTTGCGGGAGTACCTGGCAGACCGTAACCCTGTCCTCCCCGATCCCTCGGCGTCCTACACTTACTGGGTCTCCAAGTTGGACACGTGGCTGGAACTGTCCCTGTACGCCTTGGAGGTGCTTGCCTGCCCTGCCGCCAGCGTGCTATCAGAAAGGGTGTTCAGCGCAGCCGGGGGCATTATAACCGATAAGCGCAGCCGCCTGTCAACCGACAGTGCCGACAGGCTGACGCTAATCAAAATGAACAGCAAGTGGATTGACCCGGACTTTGCTTCTCCAACCGTGGAAAGCAGCCAAAAGTGAAGTGCCATCTGTATGAAGTGCCATTTCCTCCTCCACCTCCTCCTCCTCCTCCTTAACCGCCGTAGAATTGCTCCGTAAATAAGAACAATTTATATATTTATGGCCTCACCTCTTGGGCCTCCACAAAATGTTTAAGAGGTCTCACCTCTTGGGCCTCCACATAATTTTAACGGGTCTCACCTCTTGGGCCTCCACATAATTTTTAAGAGGTCTCACCTCTTGGGCCTCCACATAATTTTTAACAGGTCTCACCTCTTGGGCCCTCCACAAAATGTTAACAGGTCTCACCTCTTGGGCCTCCACATAATTTTTAACAGGTCTCACCTCTTGGGCTCCACAAATGTTTAACAGGTCTCAACCTCTTGGGCCTCCACATAATTTTTAACACGTCTCACCTCTTGGCCTGTCACAAAATGTTTAAGAGGTCTCACCTCTTGGGCCTCCACATAATTTTTAACGGCTGGGTCTCACCTCTTGGGCCTCCAGCAAAATCGTTAACAGGTCTCACCGCGTCTGGGCCTCCACAAAATGTATAACAGGTCTCACCTCTTGGGCACCTCCCACAAATGTTTAACCGGGTCTCCACCTCTTGGGCCTCCACATAATTTTTAAGAAGGTCTCACCTCTTGGGCCTCCACATAATTTTTTAAACAGGTCTCACCTCTTGGGGCCTCCACAAAAGTTTAACAGGTCTCACCTCTTGGGCCTCCACATAATTTTTAAGCGGAGGTCTGCACCTCTTGGGCCCCCTCCACAAAATGTTTAACAGGTCTCAACCTCTTGGGCCCTCCACATGAATTTTTAACACGTCTCACCTCTTGGGCCTGCACAAAATGTTTAAGAGGTCTCACCTCTTGGGCCTCCACATAATTTTTAACGGGTCTCACCTCTTGGGCCTCCACAAAATGTTTAACAGGTCTCACCTCTTGGGCCTCCACAAAATGTTTAACAGTCTCACCTCTGGCCTCCACAAAATGTTTAACAGGTCTCACCTCTTGGGCCTCCACAAAATGTTTAACAGGTCTCACCTCTTGGGCCTCCACATAATTTTTAACAGGTCTCACCTTTTGGGCCTCCACAAAAAGGTTTAAGAGGTTAACAGTGGAAAGCAGCCAAAAGTGAGTGCCATTTATGAAGTGCCATTTCCTCCTCCACCTCCTCCTCCTCCTCCTTAACCGCCGTAGAATTGCTCCGTAAATAAGAAAAATGTATATATTTATGGCTCACCTCTTGGGCCTCCACATAACTTTTTAACAGGTCTCACCTCTTGGGCCTCCACAAAATGTTTAACAGGTCTCACCTCTTGGGCCTCACAAAATGTTTAACAGTTCTCACCTCTTGGCCTCCACAAAATGTTTAAAGGTCTCACCTCTTGGGCCTCCACAAAATGTTAACAGGTCTCACCTCTTGGCCTCCAATAATTTTAACACGTCTCACCTCTTGGGCCTCCACAACAGGTCTCACCTCTTGGGCCTCCACAAAATGTTTAACAGGTCTCACCTCTTGGGCCTCACAAAATGTTTAAGAGAGTCTCACCTCTTGGCCTCCACATAATTTTAACAGGTCTCACCTCTTGGGCCTCCACAAAATGTTTTCGTCTCACCTCTTGGGCCTCCACAAAATGTTTAACAGGTCTCACCTCTTGGGCCTCACAAAATTTTTAACAGTCTCACCTCTTGGGCCCCACAAAATTTTAACAGGTCTCACCTCTTGGGCCTCCACATAATTTTAACAGTCTCACCTCTGGGCCTCCACAAAATGTTTAAGAGGTCTCACTCTTGGGCCTCCACATAATTTTTAAACGGGTCTCACCTCTTGGCCTCCACAGAATGTTTAACAGGTCTCACCTCTTGCCTCCACAAAAATGTTTAACAGGTCT